>ONZH01022305.1:0-19895 GCA_900303285.1 Rhinella marina
GTGTAAAAGGTTCCATAGGAAAGTAGTAAAATCACCATAGCCTCCAATGTAAGTGCATTGGAGTCTATGATATAAGCAATCAGATGTTTGCTTGTAATAGTTCCCCATGGGAACTATAAAAAAGTGTAAAAAAAATTAAAAAAATAAAGTTTAAAAAAAATAATAAAAAAACGTAAAACTTCAAATCATCCCCCTTTCCTGAAAATAAAAATAAAAGTATTAAGAAAAATTAAAAAATACACATCATGGGTATCACCATGTGCGAAAACGCCCATATTATAAAAATATAAAAAATTATTTCCTATACGGAAAAAAGCATCAAAATGGCCGATTCACCATTTTTTGTCTCTTTTTTTCTAAAAAAAAAATTAATAAAAAGTGATCAAAAAAGTCACACACACCCCAGAATTGTATCAATAAAAAGTTCAGATCACCCCACAAAAAATGATCCCCCATACAGCTCCGTACACATAATTACCAAAAAGTTATATGACAAAAAAAATAAAAATTAAAAATTTTCCAACTTTATAATTATAAACGCAAGAAAAACTATACATATTAGGTATGGCCGGATTCGTACTGACCTGTAGAATGAAAGTAACTGATCAGTTTTAATGAACATTGAACGCTGTAAATAAAAAAAAACGTAAAACTGTGGCGGAATTTATTTATATTTTTTGTAATTTCACTCAATTTGGAATTTTTTTTCCCTGCTTCCCACTACATCATTTTCAATAGTAAATGGTGGCGTTGGAAAGTACAACTTGTCCCACAAAAAACAAGCCCTCATACAGCTATGTGAACAGAAAAATTAAAAAAAAGTTATGGCTGTGTGAAGGCAGGGAGCGCAAAACGAAAACGGGAAGAAAAAAAAATATAGACAAATCTATAAATAAAGAAATGAATAAATAAACGTCCGATCTAGAAAGACGGCCTCAACTGTATTAAAGTCCGCTGTAAATGTGAGGTTCCATTAACGAATAATTTTAGGCCTGTATCATCTCCCTGATAAACTAGAATGATATCATCTATGAATAGTTTAATATTCGGATGGCGGAGGAGACCAGGCATTTTGCACAGGCCCATAAGGGGGACCGACTCAAACTAGTACAGTGGGGACCCCCGTCCTATCAGCGACTGTGCAGAAAAGAAACATGTAACTCATTGTATCTCTCAGGTCTAGGCTGCATTCACACGACCGTAAGTGTTTTGCGGTCCGCAAATTGTGGATCTGCAAAGCACGGATACCGGCCATGTGCGTTCCGCAATTTGCTAGCGCTATATAGAGAATGTCTATTCTTGTCCGTGCTTGCGGACAAGAATAGGAAATGCTCTATATTTTTTGGGGCGCTGCGGAACGGAACAACGGATGCGGACAGCACACTGTGTGCTGTCCGCATCTTTTGCGGCTCCATTGAGATGAATGGGTCCCAACCCATTCCGCAAAATTGCGGAACGGATGTGGACCCAAAACTACGATTGTGTGAATGCACCCTTAAATGAATCCCTGGAATACACGAATTGTTGATGTTAGTCAGAATGGGCAATGTAATAGGAATAGGATGGAGATGATGAATAGAAATATATAAAAAATATTGTTATTATTATATATAATATTTAAAAAAAAATGATTAAAGAAGAATCCGAAAAATTGTATTCCATGTCTGATAGAAATGTACATGATGTAATCTGTAGTGAATGTCATTTTCTTACCAGTGTCTGTATTTGTGAGTTATATCCCTGATGCTTCTCTGTGCAGTGACCGCAATCAGACCACCAACTCTACACAGCATCTTATGTGTGGACAGGAAGTCTATTTCTCTATGTATTCCTATGGGAGCCTCACTTTCAGTCTCATAGGAATGAATAGAGCAGATACTGGCTTCCTGTCCTGGGTCACTTGGAGGTCAGGGAGTTGGTCACATGACCCAGCTACATTAGAAGAGAGAGGAACTCTCAATTTAGTCTGATAAGAAAATTACATTCCACTCAGATTATATTGCACCTTTCTAACAGGTCGGAGAATAACATTTTTTGCGGGAGTTCTTCTTTAATTGAATAAGGGCTCATGCCATGAACGTGTGCATTCAGTGCCCGTGCTGTGGACCGCAATGCGGTCCACAACGCACGGGCACTGACATTGGGGCCACCAAATGCATTTGAATGGGGTCCGCGATCCGTATCTGACGTTCCGCACCGCAAAAAAGTAGTTCATGCGGTGCGGAGGCACGGCCAAAAACACCACGGAAGCACACCGTAGTGCATCCATGGTGTTCTGATCCATGCCTCCGCTCCGCATATCCGTGATTGCGAACCCATTGAAGTGAATGCTGGCCGCAATCTGGGCACGGGCCGGCACCGGTCGTTTGCATGAGTCCTAATAGACATTAACCAATTACATATACGGTATTTATATTTATTTATTTTGATTTAAAGGGGTTTTCCGAGTTATATATATTAATGATCTATCCTCAGGATAGGTCATCAATATTAGATCGTGGGGGTCCGACACCCGGCACCCCCGCCGATCAGCTGTTTGAAGAGGAGGCGTGTGCCGTTCCAGTGCTGCCTCCTCTTCATTGTTTACATCCTAGCCGTATCGGGGTAGTGGTGAGTAGGTGTAGTTACACCTCACCGCCCCATTCATTTCAAAGGGAAGGCTTGATCCCATAGACTTGTGTGGGAGTGATTCTTCCCATAGAAATGAAGGGGTGGTGAGGTGTAATTACACCTACTCACGACTACCCCCGATATGGCTAGCATGTAAACAGTGAAGAGGAGGCAGTGCTGATACGGCGCGCGCCTATTCTTCAAACAGCTGATCGGCGGGGTGGCCGGGGTGTCGGACCTCCGCCGATCTAATATTGATGACCTATCCTAAGGATCATCATCAATAAATTTAACTTGAAGAACCCCTTTAAATTTTTTTATATTTATATGCAGCCTAAGCACGTACCATGTGTAGGGGTCTGTACTATGATTTATTACGGGTGGTCCCATACAGCAAAAAAGAGTCTCTTAAGTATATTTCTGCTATTTATTTCTTCATTTTTACATTTATCTATATATTTAAGGTAAAAAGGTAGAAGGATAAAAAGACACCATCCACCCCCTACCCACTAATGGTCGCATAAAAAACAAGTAGCCAAAGTACATATAAAGTGTAGATTGTATATGAGTTTCTGCCTGTATCATCATGTAACTTGTATCTGTCTATATTATCATGTAATAACATACTTCATTTATTACTATTTATTATTATTTATTTATTAATTTTTTATTGTGTATCACTAAATCACCAGATATTATCATGTATTAGTTCTATATTAGATGATTATACTATCCCATCATTTTTAACCCCTTAGTGACCACCCATACGCCTTTTTACGGCGGTCACTAAGGGGCCTTAGGCTGGGCCGGCGCTTTTTCACGGCGGCCCAGTCTAAGCGCTGCACGGGTCTCCCGTGCAGCGGGGAGCACGGGCCCGGCTCTCACATGAAAGCCGCGGCCCTGCTCTAACAGCCCGGACCGGCAGGAGTGCCGATCCGGGCTGTTTAACACTTTACATGCCGTCGGCAATGGCGCCCGCCGCATGTAAAGTGCTGACAGAGGGAGCGGTCTCCCTCTGTCTCCCATCGGCACCCTGCAAAATCGATCGCAGGGTGCCGATGTGTGGGAAGGCTGGCAGGGGTCTGATCTAGGCCCCAGACCAGCCTTGAGTAGATTACCAGCAGGATGTGCCTCTCTGGCGCCACCTGCTGGTCAAAGTATGAATAGCATTGCCATTAAAATGCAATGCACTATAGGGATAATGCATTGCATTTTAAAGGCAATCAAAGTACTGTTTGTTATAGTCCCTCTGTGGGACTATTAAGTGGTAAAAAAAAGTAAAAAAAAAAACACACATTTTTTCTATTTAAAAAAATCCCATTAAAAAAAAAAATTACTCTTTTTTTTCCATTGAAAATAAGCTTTTCAATGAAAAAATTGCAAAAAAAAAATCTTCCCCATATGTTTGGTATTGCCACGTCCGTAACGACCCGTACTACATAAATATCACAAAAATTAGCCCCCTACGGTAAACACAATTTAAAAAAAATAAAAAAAAAGAAGACAATTGCTAATTTATTTTTAGTTGCCACCAAAAAAACGTTATAACAAGCGATCAAAAGTGTCATTTACTCAAGAAAGGATACCAATGAAAAGAACAAGTTGTCCCGCAAAATGAAGCCCTGACACAACTCCATAGAAAGAAAAATTTAAAAAAAATTTGTTCTTGGGAAATCAGCAATGCAAAAACTTTTTTTTTCTTTTAAAAAAAGGATTTTATTGCAAAAAAGTTAGTAAAGACGCAAAAAAAACTATATGTATTTGTATCATTGTAATCGTATTGATCCAGAGAAATAAATATATGTTGTAATTTATACCGAAAAATGATCGCCGTAAAATTTATAATGTAAAAACGCAGTGGTGGTATTGCAATTTTTCCCATTTCCCTCCAGAAGAGTTAATCAAAGTTAATTCAGAAAGTTATCTGTACCCCAAAGATGGCACCATTAAAAACTACAACTTCTCCCGTAAAAAACAAGCCTTCATACATCTATATAGACGGAAAAATGAAAAAGTTATAGCTCTTGGAACGCGACGATGAAAAAAGAAAAAAAAACGCTTGGTCACTAAGGCCAAAAACAGGCTGGTCACTAAGGGGTTAAGGAGTCCAAATGATGTCTAAATAGTTTACTATTTTTATTATTATTTTTTTTGCCCTATAAGACGTGCATAGTTTTTAGAGGAGGAGAATAAAAAAATATATTTCATTAGACCTCAGATCAGAACCCCAATGAGACCCCCAATGTTAATAAGACCTCAATAAGACCTGATCAGACCCCCAATGTTAATAAGACCCCAATGAAACCTCAGATCAGACCCTCAATGTTAATAAGACCCCAATGAGACCTCAGATCAGACCCCAATGTTAATAAGACCCCAATAAGACCTCAGATCAGACCCTCAATGTTAATAAGACCCCAATGAGACCTCAGGATCAGACCCCAATGTTAATAAGACCCCAATGAGACCTCAGATCAGACCCCCAATGACCTCAATAAGGACCCCAGTGAGGACCTCAGACCAGACCCAATGTTAATAAGACCCCAATGAGACCTCAGATCAGACCCTAATGTAAATAAGATCCCCATTCAGACCTCAGATCAGAGCCCAATGTTAATCAGACCTCAGCTCAGCCCAATCAGACCTCCAATGTTAATTATACCCTCAAACAGACCTCAACTCTGACTCAATGTTAATAAGACCCCAATAAGACCTCAGATCAGACCCCAATTTAGTAAGACCCCAATAAGACCTCAGATCAGACCCCCAATGTTAATAAGACCCCAATAAGACCTGATCAGACCCCTAATGTTAATAAGACCTCAATAAACATCAGATCAGACCCCAATGTTAATAAGACCCAATGAGACCTCAGATCAGACCCCCAATGTTAATAAGACCTCAATAAGACCTCAGATCAGATCCCAATGTTAATAAGACCCCAATGAGACCTCAGATCAGACCCCCAATGTTAATAGGACCCAATGTTAATAAACCCCAATGAGACCTCAGATCAGCCCCAAAGTTAATACGACCTCAATAAGACCTCAGATCAGACCCCCAATGTTAATAAGACCCCAATAAGACCTCAGATCAGGACCCCCAATGTTAATAAGACCTCAATAAGACCTCAGATCAGATCCCAATGTTAATAAGACCCCAATAAGACCTCAGATCAGACCCCCAATGTTAGTAAGACCCCAATAGACCTCAGATCAGACCCCCAATGTTAATAACCCCAATAAGACCTCAGATCAGACCCCAATGTTAATAAGACCACAAGAGACCTCAGATCAGGCCCTAATGTAAATAAGATCCCCATTCAGACCTCAGATCAGAGCCCAATGTTAATAAGACCCCAATGAGACCTCAGATCAGACCCCCAATATTAGTAAAACCCCAATAAGACCTGATCAACCCCCAAAGTTAATAAGAGCCAATGAGACCTCAGACCAGACCCTAATGTAATTAAGATCCCCATTCAGACCTCAGATCAGAGCCCCAATGTTAAGACCCCAATAACATCTCAGATCAGACTCCCCAATGTTAATAAGACCCCAATGAGACCTCAGATCAGACCCCAATGTTAATAAGTCCCCAATGAGACCTCAGATCAGAGCCCAATGTTAATAAGACCCCAATGAGACCTCAGATCAGACCCCCAATGTTAAGACCCCAATAAGATCTCAGATCAGACTCCCAATGTTAATAAAGACCCCAATAAGACCTCAGATCAGACCCCCAAAAATTAATAAGCGCCCAATGAGACCTCAGATCAGACCCTAATGTAAATAATACCCCCATTCAGACCTCAGATGAGAGCCCAATGTGAATAAGACCCCCCTCATTCAAACCTCTGATCAGACTTCCCAATTTGAATGAACCTCCTGACCTCAGATCAGAGCCCCAATATGAATAAGACCCTCCCAAATTCAGACCTCAGTTTAGACCCCCAGTGTGAATGACCACCAGACCTCAGATCAGAACCCCATGCTCAGAGCAAATAAAAGAATCAACTTACCTCTCCTGCTCCGGACGCCACCGCTCCAGCTCTCTTCTTCTTCCTGCCACAACCTGTGCTGTGACCTGACACACACAGCATGAGTTCACAGACCGCTGACCCCCTCACACTGTGCGCAGTCACAGCGAGCAGCAGAGGACCAGGAAGCGGTGAGTACAGAGCCTGGGGAGTGCTGCGTTCACCACTTTCCGGTAAAATATATCTGATGTATTAATTAGAGGAGCAAATATTTTCTGATCTATCCAGAGGCACCAAACATCACAGAGGGCACACCCCGGAGATACAGCGCATCAGGAAAGTCTTTACACCCATTCACCTTTTCACATTTTGACATGTAAATAAAACACAAAAAATTCCCACCACTCTGCCCTCAGTCCCCCATAATGAGAAGTCAGAACAGAATCTTAGAAATCTTTGCTAATTTATTGAAAAGAAAAAACTAGAATCTTTCGTTGACATAAATCGATGGACAGCCATTTTCAGGTCTCCAGAGATGTTCCATTGGGTTCAGAGCTCTGGCTGTGGCCCCTCAATGACATTCCCAGAGTTGTCCCTGAGCCGCTCCTGTGTTGTCCTGGGTGTGTGCTTTGGGCCACCTAACCCTTTAGCCCAGTCTGAGTTCCAGAACTCTGGATCAAGTTTCCATTAAGAATTTATATCTGGACTTTTCTCCATTCAGCTTTCCCTCCACCCTGACCAGTCTCCCTGTCCCCCAGTATTATACTGCCACCACCATGCTTCACTGTACGAATGGTATTGGGCAGGTTATGGGCAGCACCTGGTTTCTTCCATACATGACACTTAGAATTGAGGCCAAAAAGTTCAATCTTGGTTCCACCAGACAAGAGAATCTTCTTTCTCACAGTCTGAGAGTTTTTGTTTCCTGTGTCTTCTACAGAGAAGAGACTTCTTTTCGGCTGCTCTGCCATAAAGACCAGACTGGTGGAGGCTGCAGTGATGGTCGACCTTCTGGAAGTTCCTCCCATCTGCACACAGGATCTTTGGTAGATTGACCATTGGTTCTTCCTCACCTTTCTTACCAAACACCCACTTCCACCACCCCCCCTTCCCCCAACCATCAACCGGACCCACCACACCCCAGTTTGGTGAGACCAACAGCTCTAGGAAAAGTCCTGGTTCTTCCCAACCTCTTCCTTTTAAAAACTGGAACCCTTGGAAACTTCAAGTGCAGCACAAATGTTTCGTCCCCATCTCCACACAATCCTGTCTCTGAGCTCTACAGGCAGTTATCTCCTCCTCATGACTTGGTTTTTGCTCTGATACATTGTCAGCTGTGAGATCTTATATAGACCAGGGCTGTGTCTTTCCAAATCCTGTCCAATCCACAGAATTTACTACAGGCAAATCCAATCAAGGTGTAGAAACATCTCAAGAAGATCCAGAGAAATGGAGGCAACCAGAGCTGAATGTCCAGTGTCACAGCAAAGGGGCTGAATACTTATGTCCAGGCTAAATTGTAGTTTTCCCTTTTTTAATAAATGTGCAAACATTTTGGGGTACAAAGTGCAGAATGATGAGGAAAGTGGATTTTTTTTTTTGCTAATTTTAGCACAAGGAGCAACATAACAAAATCTGAAAAAGTAAAAGGGTGAAAAGACTTTCACAATGCACTGTAAATATGTCTATCTATCTATCTATCTATCTATCTATCTATCTATCCCCCTGTAGTGTATAATGTACAGTGAATGCTGGCCTTGAGGTATATTTGATTTCTGAACAGAATATGGATGAAATGGATATAATGTATCATTTTAGCCTCTTCTTTTGTAATTATTGGATTAATTGTTACTTTGTATCAAGTCTCTTTACAAAAGTGAACAATCTACTAATCCAACCCAGGGGAATACTTACATCAAAAACAAAGTGTAATGTGCAGAGTGGCTGTCTCTGTCTCCACAGTCGCTGCCTCTAGTTACACATATATAACGGGGAGGATGTGGCCCCCGATGATTTCCACTGCTCACAGTGGATAAGGTGAACGGTCTGTTAATGACTCATTAACATCCACATGAGTCTCAGGTGTCAGGGGAGTAAATGTCTAAATCTGAGCTTCCCTGAATATTTATTCTCTCTGGATCTGTAGGAGACTTGTATATAATGCAACAAGTGTTAATTTCTGGCAGTTTTATATCTTATGTTTATGTTTTATGTCTTATCTTATTATAGAAAATATATATTATGGTAAATTAATAAAAGTGTGTCTGATAGAAAAGCATATAAAACAATGCAATACTTAGTCAGTCAATAATCTAGTAAAAACACTGTGGTCAGTCAGTCCATAGTCTAGTGTAACCACTGCGGTCAGTCAGTCCATAGTCTAGTGTAAACACTGCGGTCAGACCATAGTCTAGTCTAAACACTGCGGTCAGTCAGTCCATAGTCCAGTCTAAACACTGTGGTCAGTCAGTCCATAGTCTAGTGTAAAACACTGCGGTCAGTCAGACCATAGTCTAGTGTAAACACTGCGGTCAGACCATAGTCTAGTCTAAACACTGCGGTCAGTCAGTCCATAGTCCAGTCTAACACTGTGGTCAGTCAGTCCATAGTCTAGTGTAAACACTGCGGTCAGTCAGACCATAGTCTAGTCTAAACACTGCGGTCAGTCAGTCCATAGTCAAGTCTAAACACTGTGGTCAGTCTGTCCATAGTCTAGTCTAAACACTGCGGTCAGTCAGTCCATAGTCTAGTCCTAAACACTCTGGTCAGTCAGTCCATAGTCTAGTCTAACACTGCGGTAAGTCAGTCCATGGTCTAGTGTAAACACTGCGGTCAGTCAGTCCATAGTCTAGTCCTAAACACTACGGTCAGTCCATAGTCTAGTGTAAACAACAGCAGTCAGTCAGTCCATAGTCTAGTCTAAAACACTACGGTCAGTCCATAGTCTAGTGATAACACTTCAGTCAGTCAGTCCATAGTCTAGTGGTAAACACTGCAGTCAGTCAGTCCATAGTCTAGTGTAAACACCTGTGGTCAGTCAGTACATAGCATAGTGTAAAACACTGCGGTCAGTCAGTCCATAGTCTAGTGTAAACACTACAGTCAGTCCATAGTCTAGTCTAAACACTGCGGTCAGTCAGTCCATAGTCTAGTGTAAACACAGCAGTCAGTCAGTCCATAGTCTAGTCTAAACACTACGGTCAGTCCATAGTCTAGTGTAAACACAGCAGTCAGTCAGTCCATAGTCTAGTCTAAACACTACGGTCAGTCCATAGTCTAGTGTAAACACTTCAGTCAGTCAGTCCATAGTCTAGTGTAAACACTGCAGTCAGTCAGTCAGTCCATAGTCTAGTGTAAACACTGTGGTCAGTCAATCAATAGTCTACTGTAAACACTGTGGTCAGTCAGTACATAGCATAGTGTAAACACTGCAGTCAGTCAGTCCATAGCATACTGTAAACACTGCGGTCAGTCCATAGCATAGTGTAAACACTGTGGTCAGTCAGTCCATAGTCTAGTGTAAACACTGCGGTAATTCAGTCAACAGTCTAGTGTAAACACTGTGGTCAGTCAGTCCATAGTCTAGAGTAAACACTGAGATCAGTCTGTCCATAGTCTAGTGTAAACACTGCGGTCAGTCAGTCCATAGTCTAGTCTAAACACTGCGGTCAGTCAGTCCATGGTCTAGTGCAAGCACTGCGGTCAGTCACTCCATAGACTAGCCTAAACACTGCGGTCAGTCAGTCCATAGTCTAGTCTAAACACTGTGGTTAGTCAGTCCATAGTCTAGTGTAAACACTGCGGTCCGTCAGTCCACAGTCTAGTGTAAACACTGCAGTCAGTCAGTCCATACATAGTTTAGTGTAAACACTGTGGTCAGTCAGTCCATAGTCTAGTGCAAGTCAAGACTAGCCTAAAAACTGCGGTCAGTCAGTCCATAGTCTAGTCTAAACACTGCGGTCAGTCCATAGTCTAGTCTAAACATTGCGGTCAGTCAGTCCATAGTCTAGTGTAAACACTGCGGTCAGTCAGTCCATAGTCTAGTGTAAAAACTGTAGTCAGTCAGTCCATAGTGTTGTGTAAACACTGCGGTTAGTCAATACATAAACTAGTGTAAACACTGTGGTCAGTCAATAGTATATTGTAAACACTGTGGTCAGTCAGTCCATAGACTAGTGTAAACACTGTGGTCAGTCAGTCTATAGACTAGTGTAAACACTGCGGTCAGTCAATAGTATATTGTAAACACTGTGGTCAGTCAGTCTATAGACTAGTGGTAACACTGCGGTCAGTCAATAGTATATTGTAAACACTGTGGTCAGTCAGTCTATAGACTAGTTGTAAACACTGCGGTCAGTCAATAGTATATTGTAAACACTGTGGTCAGTCAGTCCATAGACTAGTGTAAACACTGTGGTCAGTCAGTCCATAGACTAGTGTAAACACTGTGGTCAGTCAGTCCATAGACTAGTGTAAACACTGTGGTCAGTCATAATACCTACAAATAGGGCTGTATAATGCCACAAAAAGACACAATAACTATATACCAAATAATCAATCTTTATTGAAGTTAAAAAGCACTCAGTAAAAATAGAGGAGTCCACATAGACAAGAGAACAAAAAATATAATAAAAACGGCAAAAAGCCCCACTAGTGGAGGACTACACAATTGTGTGTATATTTGAGTAAATTTACTCTAATAGAGACCTTGAACTAGGTCTATACATTTCCTGGCAGGTCATATCACATAAATAGCCATAATAAACGGTTGCCTCAAATAAAAGATAGCTCTAAAATACACATATACTCATGTATACAGGTAACCACATACACGGTTTACCAAAAAAAAGAGCTCAAAGGAAAGGCTAACCAACAGATTAGAAATAATGGCTCCACATGTTACCACAAAATAGCGAGGTGACCGCCAAAATACCGCAAGTGTGGTCCTCCACTCACACATATTTGCAAATGCGCATTTGCAAATATGTGTAACTAAGGACTTCCTTTTTTACCTTTAGTCGGCATAGCGCCACATATATCCAGATTTATTTCTATTGCTTATTACATGTTGTGCAACCATACTTTTGTATTTCTATAGTATATTGTAAACACTGTGGTCAGTCAGTCCATAGACTAGTGTAAACACTGTGGTCAGTCAGTCCATAGACTAGTGTAAACATTGTGGTTAGTCAGTCATTAGTGTAGTGTAAACGCTGCGGTCAGTCAATAAATACACTAGTGTAAACACTGTGGTCAGTCATTTTATAGATATTGTAAACACTGCGATCAGTCAGAGCATAGTTTGGTGTAAACACTGTTGTCAGTCTATAGTATATTGTAAACACTCTGGTCAGTTAGTGTATAGACTAGGGTAAAGATTATGGTTAGTCAGTCAATAGTGTAGTATAAACACTGCTTTCAGTTCGTCCATAGTGTAATGTAAACACTGTGGTCAGTCAGTTCATAGTGTAGTGTAAACACTGCAGTCAGTCAGATCATAGTGTTGTATAAACACTATGGTCAGTCCATAGTATATTGTAAACACTTTGGTCAGTCAGTCCATAGACTAGTATAAAAATTGTGTTTAGTCAGTCCATAGACTAGTGTAAACACTGCGGTCAGTCAGTACATAGACTAGTGTAAACACTGCTGTCATTAAGTCTATAGACTAGTGTAAACACTGTGGTCAGTCAGTCCATAGTTAGTGTACACACTGCAGTCAGTCAGTCCATAGTGTTGTGTAAACACTGCAGTCAGTCCATAGTGTTCTGAAAACACTGCGGTCAGTCAATACATACACTAGTGTAAACACTGTGGTCAGTCATTTCATAGATAGTGTAAACACTGCAATAAGTCAGTGCATAGTGTAGTGTAAACACTGTGGTCAGTCCATAGTATATTGTAAACACTTTGGTCAGTCATTCCATAGACTAGTCTAAAAACTCTGCTGTCAGTCAGTACATAGACTAGTGTAAACACTGCTGTCATTCAGTCTATTAGACTAGTGTAAACACTGCAGTCAGTCAGTCCATAGTATAGTGTAAACACTGCAGTCAGTACATAGTATAGTGTAAACACTGCAGTTAGTCAGTCCATAGTATTGTGTAAACTGTGGTCAGTCAGTCCATAGTGTAATGTAAACACTGTCAGCTCAGTCCTTAGTATAGTATAAACACTGCGGTCAGTCAATAGTATATTGAAACTGTGGTCAGTCAGTCCATAGACTAGTGTAACACTGTGGTCAGTCAGTCCCATAGACTAATGTAAACACTGCTTGTCAGTCCATAGTGTATGTAGTTGTCACTGTTTACAACACTGCAGTTAGTTAGTCCATAGTGTTGTGTATGTGGTCAGTAAATAGTGCAATGTAAACACTGCGGTCAGTCAGTTATAGTATAGTATAAACACTGTGGTCGGTCCAGTTAGTGTAAACATAGTAGTCAGTCCATAGTGTTGTGTAACACTGCGGTCGTCAATACATAAACAGTGTAAACACTGCAGTCAGTCAGTGCATAGTGTAGTGTAAACACTGCGGTCAGTCAGTCCATAGACTAGTGTAAACACTGCTGTCAGTCAGTCCATAGTGTAGTGTAAACGCAGCGGTCAGTCAGTACATAGTGTTGTGTAAACACTGCAGTCAGTCAGTAAATACACTAGTGTAAACACTGTGGTCAGTCATTTCATAGATATTGTAAACACTGCGATCAGTCAGGCATAGTATGGTGTAAACACTGTGGTCAGTCTATAATATATTGTAAACACTGTGGTCAGTCTATAAATTTTGTAAACACTGTGGTCAGTCAGTCCATAGCTAGTGTAAACACTGTGGTCAGTCAGTCCATAGCACTAGTGTAAACATTGTGGTTAGTAGTCATTAGTGTAGTGTAAACACTTGCAGTTAGTCAATAATAACTAGTGTAAAACTGTGGTCAGTCCAATAGTTCACTAGATATTGTAATAACTGCGATCAGTCAGGGCATAGTTTGGTGTAAACCCTGTGGTCAGTCATCTACTAGTGTAAATATTGCGGTCAGTCAAGTCAAATAGGTAGTGTAAACACTGTGGTCAGTCAGTCCATAGACTAGTGTAAACATTGTGATTACTCAGTCATAGTGGTGTAAACACTGTGGTCAGTCCTATAGTATAAGTTGCTTAAACACTGTGGTCAGTAAGTCCACTAGTATACACTTTAATTGGGAATACATAGTCCAGTGAAGCTCAGGCATCACCATAGTGTAATGTAAACCTGCGGTCAGTCACTCTAGTGTAATGTAAAACTGCGGTCAGTCACTCCATAGGGTAATGTAACACTGTGTCATCATCAGTTGTAAAACACTGCATCAGTCAGTCCATAGTGTCCATAGTGTAAACACCCAAGTTCAGTTAGGTCCATTGTCTATTATAAACACCACTGGTCAGTCAGTCCATAGACTAGTATAAACACTGTAATCCATCAGTACATAGTCTGGTGTTAAAACTGTAATCAGTCAGTCCATAGTATAGTGTAAACACTGTGGTCAGTCAGTACAGAGACTAGTGTCACGAGGGGGAGGGGAAGTAGTGAGCCCTGTCTGTATCCCCAACCGCTGTCCCTGCCTACTTACATGACCCGTCCTAAACAACGGCGCACAACTGGTCGACAAGCCCTGACCTACGTAACTGCAGAGGCATAAATGAAAGGGAAGACAAAGGGAATAACTGACACAGACAGAACACATACAATAAAGAAGGGTCAGACTAGCCAAGGGTCGTAAACAGAAGGCAAAGTCCAAAGTCCAAAAGCCAAAATCAGATAAACGCTTAAGCCAATCACTCACAAAACCGCTAGCACTGCTGGAAAAGACCAAACACAGGCAACCTGTGGCCAGCAGGCTACCTGCTTAAATAGGCCCAGAAGATGGGTCATGTGACATGGCCAGCGTCACGTGACCCAACTCTGAAACTTGAAACACAAAAGCACTGACTAATGGGCGTCGGCGCTCAGCTCCCCTGCTGCCTGTTGTCCAGATGATGGAGGAGGCTGGCCCTGCTTGTGAAGCAGGCGTCGCTGGGTCCTCCAGTACCCTGGTTGCTAGGGGAAACAACCTATTCAGAGTTAGACACGGGAGACTGGCGGGCATTAAGGATGAGGCGCGTCGCCGGCTCGCCGTGACAGTTATACTCTTCACTTTTGTAGACCATCAGCTATCACTGTAATAGCCTGGGATGGTAACACAAACAACTCAGCTCCTGCAGCAGCAATACCCCCTCAATGTCCTAGACCACCAGTGAAGTCACCATTTATTCCTTCACTACCACAAATCTGCAGGGAGGTTATCTTCAATCTCCAACCCTAGCTCTGAAACCAACCATTACTGAATGGTTTTTTCAGGAGGAGAATATTGATCTATCAGGATTAGTCAACAATATCAAATTGGTGGGGGTCCAACTCCCGACACCTCCGCCAATCAGCTTGTCCTAGGCCAGTGGCATCACATTCATCATTCATGTGGTCTATGTGCAACTCAGTCCAATTAAAGTGAATGCTGCAATACCAAGCTCAGCCGCTATACAATGTACGGCACTGTATATTCTATTCCTGGAAAACTCCCTTTAATCAGCCATACTGTATATGGTGGTACTACATAGAGACTGAATTGAAGTTTTAAGGTTGTCACTATATGGCTGTATTAAGGTACGTGAGAACTTCATGGGAGAATGAATTAAATACTTCACCATATGGAGGTATTATGTAAGAAGTGTATGGCATCACTATCTTTGCCACTATATGATGTTATCATCGTGACTTATTATACACAGAATATATGGGAGGATTATTTATGTGTACTATATGGCGGTATTATTTGGACATTGAAAGTCAGAATTTTGTAATGTAATGGCATTGGGCACTATATTGCAGTACTGTTTATTGGATGTTGGGTCACCTTATAAAGTGCCAATGGCAAATCCTAATCGTTGTACTAATGTACTTCTATACTGACCATCAAATTGGGGGTCAGTATGTATTCTATACATACTGACCCCCAATTTGATGCTCAGTATAGAAGTACTTATGGTGTCTGATGTGTTATACCTGTTCTGCGTCCCTCTCCATATTTATACACCGCCATATACTCTCCGAGGAGACTCCTGACACATCGTGGAGGACGACTGCTAATTACTGAGCAACGAATTGCTGAGCCTGTTGGAAATGAATATTTTAGTCTTAATTAACAGTCGTCCTCCATGATGTGTCAGGAGTCTCCTCGGAGAGTATATGGCGGTGTATATATATAGAGAGGGACGCAGAACAGGTATAGCACATCAGACACCATGAGTGAAAGAGGAACACGTCTGGAGGGTCTGTATATTACACATCTATGACCTGCAGGAGCCATCGAAGTGAGAGAGGTAATTATAGTGTAGCGTGATATAATTTACCAGAATTCATGTGTGATCTCCAGAAGTACACTAAATCTTCTACATTATCTGTACTCAGAGAGTTATCACTGTGTTATCTGTGGTGTTACATAGGACTGCAGGTGACATCTACTACATTATCTGTACTCAGAGAGTTATCACTGTGTTATCTGTGGTGTTACATAGGACTGCAGGTGACATCTACTACATTATCTGTACTCAGAGAGTTATCACTGTGTTATCTGTGGTGTTACATAGGACTGCAGGAGACAGCTACTACATTATCTGTAGTCAGAGAGTTATCACTGTGTTATCTGCTGGTGTTACATAGGACTGCAGGTGACATCTACTACATTAATTCTGTACTCAGAGAGCTAATCACTGTGTTATCTATGGTGTTAACATAGGACTGCAGGTGACATCTACTACATTATCTGTACTCAGAGAGTTATCACTGTGTTATCTGGTGGTGTTACATAGGACTGCAGGTGACATCTACTACATTATCTGTACTCAGAGAGTTATCACTGTGTTATCTGTGGTGTTACATAGGACTGCAGGTGACATCTTACTACATTATCTGTACTCAGAGAGTTATCACTGTGTTATCTGTGGTGTTACATAGGACTGCAGGTGAACATCTACTACATTATCTGTACTCAGAGAGTTATCACTGTGTTATCTGTGGTGTTACATAGGACTGCAGGTGACATCTACTACATTATCTGTACTCAGAGAGTTATCACTGTGTTATCGGTGGTGTTACATAGAACTGCAGGTGACATCTACTACATTATCTGTACTCAGAGAGTTATCACTGTGTTATGTGTGGTGTTACATAGGACTGCAGGTGACATCTACTACATTATCTGTACTCAGAGAGTTATCACTGTGTTATCTGTGGTTTACATAGGACTGCAGGTGACATCTACTACATTATCTGTACTCAGAGAGTTATCACTGTGTTATCTGTGGTGTTTACATAGGACTGCAGGTGACATCTACTACATTATCTGTACTCAGAGAGTTATCACTGTGTTATCTGTGGTGTTACATAGGACTGCAGGTGACATCTACTACATTATCTGTACTCAGAGAGTTATCACTGTGTTATCTGTGGTGTTACATAGGACTGCAGGTGACATCTACTACATTATCTGTACTCAGAGAGTTATCACTGTGTTTATCTGTGGTGTTACATAGGACTGCAGGTGACATCTACTACATTATCTGTACTCAGAGAGTTATCACTGTGTTATCTGTGGTGTTACATAGGACTGCAGGTGACATCTACTACATTATCTGTACTCAGAGAGTTATCACTGTGTTATCTGTGGTGTTACATAGGACTGCAGGTGACATCTACTACATTATCTGTACTCAGAGAGTTATCACTGTGTTATCTGTGGTGTTACATAGGACTGCAGGTGACATCTACTACATTATCTGTACTCAGAGAGTTATCACTGTGTTATCTGTGGTGTTACATAGGACTGCACTTACAGTGTTATACATCCAGCCTAGCCATGCAGTCTACCATTACCACAGTTTAAATCCAGCCTCTAGCCATGCAGTCTACATTACCACAGTGTATAACATCCAGCCTAGCCATGCAGTCTACCATTACACAGTGTATAACATCCAGCCTCTAGCCATGCAGTCTAACCATTACCACAGTGTATAACATCCCTCTAGCCATGCAGTCTACCATTACCACCACCAGCCTCTAGCCATACAGTCTACCATTACACAGTGTATAACATCCAGCCTCTAGCCATACAGTCTACCATTACACAGTGTATAACATCCAGCCTTCTCAGTCTATGCAGCCTCTACCATTACCACAGTGTTATAACATCCAGCCCCTCGTCATGCAGTCTACCATTACCACAGTGTATATAATCCAGCCTCTAGCCCAGCCTCTGCAGTTCTACCATTACCACAGTGTATAACATCCAGCCTCTAGCCATGCAGTCTACCATTACCACAGTGTATAACATCCAGCCTCTAGCCATGCAGTCTACCATTACCACAGGTGTATAACATCCAGCCTCTATCCATGCAGTCTACCATTACCACAGTGTATAACATCCAGCCTCTATCCATGCAGTCTACCATTACCACAGGTGTATTACATCCAGCCTCTGGAATGAAGATTGTAAGCCAGGGCCTCTCATCCAACATCATAAACTGACCTCACAAATGCTCTTCTGGATGAATAGGCAAAGATTCCCACTGAATCTCTCCAAAATCTCGTAGAAAGCCTTCCTATAAGTTTGGAAGCTGTTTTAGCTGCAAAGCTGTCTTAATATGTGTCTCCATATGGCGTGATTATCTATAAATGTAGCCATATCTGATGTTTTTGTATACAGTTGTCACAAACTTATCTGTCCGAGGTCCAGCAATGAGATTTTCAGCTTCGGAGAGACATACTGCTAAGCCACACCCCCTGGTGATGCAACAGCATCATTAGCAACAGTATCCAATGCTCTTTCTCCCCACAGCGGGCGTGTCCTGGAGGAGACTAGCAGGGAGCTGATTGCTCAGCTGATCTATTCCTGCGTGCTAGTGTTTCTAACTAATGGAGCGCCGATTCATGGATCTATCAGGTTCTGATCCAGGGACTCGGTGCTCTATTTACACCCCTTCCTTGCCATGTGCCAGTGATAGTCATTGACTCCCTAGCTGTGCTCCTAGTTCTATGTGCGTTTGGATTGCTCATATTATTGACCTCAACTTGCCTTTGACCACTCTCTGTCTCGTGTTTTAATACTGTGTTTTTCGTCTGGTTCTGACTTCAGCTTGGCTATTTGACTACCCTCCATCTTATCATTTGGTACTGTATTGTCCGCTCAGTTCCAACCAATAACCATACGAATCCGTCTCAGTGTTGCTCTGTCTCTGGGTGTGTATGTCTTGTACTTTAGTAGAGTAGGGACTGTCGACCAGTTGCGGACTTGCCGCCTAGAGCTTGCACTGCAAGTAGGCAGGGAAAGTGAGCAGGGTTAGAGTTAAGGCTCACTGTCTAGATATTCCTGCCTACTGTGGTTACAATAGTATGTAGCTATGTATGATGTTCCTATCCTGCATCCAGTGGATCACTGTAAGGGTTGATTTCATGTTACTAAGTCAAATGTTGTGATTTATTGGTAAAGGACTTGTTTCTCTGCACTGTGTATTCCAAATGGCTGATTAGCATAGGGTTAAGCCTGGTAGTCTTGTAGATAGTTAGGAGAAGAGTGTTTAGTCGTCAGAGCTAGAGACGAGACATGTATGTGTGAGCTTCTACTGACTAGGCCTGAAGTGAAGCCTTATCCAGGAAAACACCATTCCTGAGGCTGAAAACCTGCCAGAGAAAGAGAAGAGACAACCATAAAAAGTCAAGAAAGAGCAAACTATAAGAAAGGGAGAAAAGAATTGAGTCCTAGGAGACCTCACAGTATCATACACCAGTTTCAGGCCAATTTGAGCAGAATCAATTTGGCCACAAACCGAATATTTTGAAAAATTAGCCAAATCAGGCACGAAACGAAATTCAAAAAGTTCACTCATCTCTCATATATAAAGTTTATACTTATTTATCCATGTATGTTTATTTATATGTATCTGTGTGTGATATAGAGGTATCTATATGTGGTGTCTATATGTATCTATGTATGATGTTTATGTATCTGTCTTAGACCTCCAGATCTAGTCACATAAAGTAGCATAAAAGTCTTGACTGCTCTACAAACTATTGGGACACCAAGCTTACAAATCCCCATCAATCACCCGAGGATGTATTTACACTGTATATATCTTCAATATGATTCATGGACTTGCATTGTCTTCTCCTGTTCCTCAACATTTTTTCTTAATTCATTGCTTTTCCAGAATCATCTCCTTCAGGACCGGCAATGGCGAATTA
>ONZH01022306.1:0-44352 GCA_900303285.1 Rhinella marina
CAATTAGATCCTAGACTACCTGACAAAACAACCTTATTATGTGAGAGCCTAGGGATGTGTGTCAGACAGTGTGATCTGTAATAAAGGGGCACTTCGCAATGTACACTGCAGACTTCTGGTACAACTCATCTAGCTGAAATTTACAGAAGTTCTCTGATGACTGTGATATCTATATCCCTTATGTTTTTTTATCTTTATCTGTACCTTACTGTCATTATATTGCCTTTATTTTGGAGTTGTTGTACTCTCTGTGCTGCTGTATCACTGTGAATTTCTCCAAAGTGGGAATAGTAAAAGATTATCTTATCTTAATAAAATGTGCATTGTCCAATTTATAGATGTAACATCGTACCTGAAATATTAATTAAAGTTCATATTTGTCTCAGGAACTCTATGTCATAATTGTCCCCTTCATCTATGAGGCAAGTCTCTCTTTGATCAGTAATTCAATTTAGCAAGTTAATAGAGATGAGCGAGCACTAAAATGCTCGGGTGCTTGTTATTCGAGTCGAACTTTTCCCGATGCTCGGGTGCTCGTTTCGAATAACGAACCCCATTGAAGTCAATGGGAGACTCGAGCATTTTTTGCCGGGGACCAAGGCTCTGCCTAGGGAAGGCTGGGTGAAAACCTGGAAACCTCAGAAAATGATGGAAACACCACGGAAATGGACAGGAAACAGCAGGGGCAGCATGCATGGATGCCTCTGAGGCTGCCTAATCCCACCATTACCCCAAATTCTCAGGCAACAGCCTGGTGGTTACCCTCATGGCAATTGTGCTCACCCAGACCAAGAAAGGCGAGGCACATGCCCATCACATGTTAGGGAAGCACCCAACTAGGTGCAACGAAGGTCCGTGACCGCCTGCAGGTGACACCACTGCTCATGCGGGCACTGCAGCTGAAATCAAGTTTAGTATCTGTTCTTATCAGTTGCTGTGCCTGCTGGTGGTATAGTGGTGAGCATAGCTACTTCCCAAGCAGTTGATCTGGGTTCCATTCCCGTCTATCGCAGGAGGCAATTCAGAATCAGTACAATATCTAATACGTCCCCCTACCAGGGGTAAATTGTTTGTAGATAGGGCCTGTAGGTGGGGGGGAAGGAGGTTTTTCTGGAAGAGCCAGAGGAGTGCCCCCTGGGGTAGCGTGTGTGGTGGTGACAACAGCCGGATGGATTTGGGAAAACTGTTGCTTTAACCCGTATGGTATCGATTCTTCTCAGTTTAATACCGTATACGTCCCCTATCTTGGAACCCTATATTTAATGGATTTTTCGAACACGGAAAACGGAAAAAGAGCTTGCTCTGGCCAGGGGAGTGTCTTTCCCACTGCAGCTAAGGGGACGTGTCCATGCTCTGCCAATCACAGGTCAGGAGGCAATTAAAAGAAGAAAAACAAAAAACATCAGTACAATATCTAATAGTCCCCTATCCGGGTAAATAGTATGGAGAGAGGGCCTGTAGGTGGGGGGAAGGAGGTATCGCTGGAAGAGCCAGAGGAGTGCCCCCTGGGCTAGCGTGTATGGTGGTGACAACAGCCGGATGGATTTAGAATGACGACGCAGGACCCCAACTTAATAATTTAGCATCAACCGGTACAGTCGTAAATTATGAGCTACATCAAGTGTGGCATGACTTTTTAGATGGAGATTGCATGTGGTGACGTACTCCCTGGAACCCCATAGCCACCCTTCAATGATGTGCTAGCCCAGAACATTCTCTGCCCCAATTCGCAAGACCTTTTGCTGTTTCCGTGTGCTGACAGTGGTGATTTACCAGTGTTGTCTGAGGAGGTGGTGGATAATGGCGAGACACAGGTATCGGGGGGTGAGGTAGTTGTATGGGAAGCAAGTTACAGTGGGGACTCTTTGGGGGGGACTTTCTCATGATGGGACAGATTCAACTTGGGTGGATCAGGCACAGGAACAGATGAATTTTTTGGGGGGTTTATTTAACTTTTATTTAGCAAAAATAACCACAGAGATATTTATTCGTTATCTTCTCTGCGCAGTCTGGCGTTGGGGTTCCTCACTTTGATGGCGAGCTGTGCCGCTCTCTCCACAATGGTCTGTGTATTCTTAGATGGAGACTTTGTCGGCGATTTCAGTACAGAAGGACTTGTTGCTCAGCCACAGAACCTCGTCCTCCTTGACATTGTGGACAAGGAATTTGCGGGTGGACCAGGAATTTGCGGAACCCTGTGAGCAGCATGTGTTTGGTCTTCTACTTGCTACCGTATCCAATGTTGGGCAATATAGATTCGCAAGTAATATTATTTTCACACCTATCCCAAAAATAAAAATGTATGCAGTATGCGCAAATAAAACTTGGAACTGGAATTGGAGAGAGGGCCTGTAGGTGGACCTCCGGAAAAATTGTTTGAATAGAGGGCCTCTAGGGGGCCCTCCCGAAAAATTGTTTGAAGAGAGGGCCTGTAGGTGGACCTCTGGAAAAATTGTTTGAATAGAGGGCCTGTAGGTGGACCTCTGGAAAAATTGTTGGAACAGAGGGCCTGTAGGGGGCCCTCCTGAAAAATTGTTTGAAGAGAGGGCCTGTAGGTGGACCTCCGGAAAAATTGTTTGAACAGAGGGCCTGTAGGGGGCCCTCCTGAAAAATTGTTTGAAGAGAGGGCCTGTAGGTGGACCTCTGGAAAAATTGTTTGAATAGAGGGCCTGTAGGTGGACCACTGGAAAAATTGTTTGAATAGAGGGCCTGTAGGGGGCCCTCCTGAAAAATTGTTTGAAGAGAGGGCCTGTAGGGGGCCCTCCTGAAAAATTGTGCTAAAAGAGTGCCAGTTGGACCTCTAAAAAATGGCGTTTTTTGGGTCAGCATTAGGCAAAGACGATATGGAGGAGAAGGAGGAGTAGAGAAGAGGAGTAGAGAAGAGTAATCGGATACATAAGTTATTTAAATCTTTAGCTGCTTTCTCCCGGAGGAGATTTGAATTCCGGTGAAATCCAGGCTTTGTTCATTTTAATAAGCGTCAGCCTGTCAGCACTGTCAGTTGACAGGCGTGTACGCTTATCGGTGATGACGCCACCAGCTGCACTGAATACCCGCTCTGACAGCACGCTAGTGGCAGGGCAGGCCAGCACCTCCAAGGCGTACAGTGCCAGTTCAGGCTACGTGTCCAGCTTTGAAACCCAGTAGTTGTATGGAGCAGAGTGATCGCTACGGATGTTGGTATGGTCAGCTAGGTACTCCCTCACCATCTTTCTGTACAGCTCCCCCCTACTCTGCCTAGACTGGGGACAGGTGACAGTGTCTTGCTGGGGTGACATAAAACTGGCAAAGGCCTTGGAGAGCGTTCCCCTGCCAGTGCTGGACAAGCTGCCTGCTCGCCTCCTTTCCCCTGCTACTTGGCCCACAGAACCATGCCCTCTGCCACTAGCTGCGTCAGATGGGAAGAATTGTTTCAGCTTGTACACCAGGGCCTGTTGATACCTATTCACTCTCATACTCCTTTCCTCTGCAGGGATGAGAGTGGAAAGGTTCTGCTTGTACCGTGGGTCCAGGAGAGTGAACACCCAGTAATCGGTGTTGGAAAAAATTCTTCTAACGCGAGGGTCACGGGATAGGCAGCCTAACATGAAGTCTGCCATGTGCGCCAGAGTCCCAACACGCAAGAATTCCCTCTCCTCACTGACCTGACTCTCCATTTCCTCCTCCTTCTCCTCCAAGTCCTCCTCTTCAGCCCATACACGCTCAAGAGTTAAGGACTGAGCACTGGTACCCTCTACTGTCTCGCCGACATTCTCCTCCTCTTCCTCCTCATCCTCATCCCCCTCCTCCGATACGCGCTGAGAAACAGACCGGAGGGTGCTCTGGCTATCAAGCGACGTATCTTCCTCCACCGTCTCTTGTGACAAGCGCAAAGCATCCGACTTGATGCTGAGCAGTGAGTTTTTCTACAGGCAAAGCAGCGGAATGGTGAGGCTGATAATGGCGGCATCGCCGCTAACCATCTGTGTTGACTCCTCAAAGTTGCTCAACACCTGGCAGATATCAGACATCCACGTCCACTCCTCATTGTAGACTTGAGGAATCTGAGAGACCTGACTACCAGTTCTGGTGGAAGATGACATCTGGCTGTCTACAATCGCTCTGCGCTGCTGGAAAACTCTGGATAACATGTTTAATGTGGAATTCCATCTCGTGGGAACGTCGCACAACAGTCGGTGAGCGGGAAGTTGTAGGCGGCGCTGCGCTGCCCTGAGAGTGGCAGCATCTGTGCTCGACTTGCGGAAATGCGCACAGATGCGGCGCACCTTGGTGAGCAAATCAGACAGATTGGGGTATGTCTTGAGGAACCGCTGAACTATAAGATTGAACACGTGGGCCAGGCATGGCACATGTGTCAGTCTGCCGAGTTGCAGAGCCGCCACCAGGTTACGCCCGTTGTCACACACAACCATGCCTGGCTTGAGGTTCAGCGGTGCCAGCCACACATCGGTCTGCGCCGTGATGCCCTGTAACAGCTCTAGGGCAGTGTACCTTTTGTCACCTAAGCTCAGCAGTTTGAGCACCGCCTGCTGGCGCTTACCCACGGCACTGCTGCTGCGCCTAGAGCTACCGACTGAAGGCGCCGTGCCCACGGATGCTAATTCGGTGGAGGAGGAGGGGTCGGAGGAGGAGGAGGAGGCATAGTACGTCTGAGAGACCGTGACCGAGGTAGGCCCCACAATCCTCGGTGTGGGCAGTACATGAGCGGCCCCAGTCATTCTCGGTCCCAGCCTCCACCAAGTTAACCCAATGTGCCGTCAGTGAGATATAGTGTCCCTGCCCGGCAGCACTTGTCCACGTGTCCATGGTTAGGTGGACCTTCTCAGAAACAGAGTTGGTCAGGGCACGGATGATGTTCTGTGACACATGCTGTTGTAGGGCTGGGACGGCACATCGGGAAAAATAGTGGCGGCTGGGGACGGAATACCGAGGGGCAGCCACCACCATGAGATTTCGAAAGGCCTTGGTCTCTACCAGCCTTTAGGGCAGCATCTCCAGGCTAAGCAATTTGTAGATGTGGACGTTGAGGGCTTGGGCATGTGGGTGGGTGGAACTGTATTTCCTCTTGTGCTCCAGCGTCTGCTGTAAAGACAGCTGAACGCTGCGCTGGGACACATTGGTGGACGCTGTATGATCATTGAGGCGAAGGTGTGGTTTTCCGGCGGGAGGCACTCATGCCGGGGTCCTGGGCAGGGGGTTGACTAGCAGAGGCAGCGAGTGACGCGGGGGGTTGACTAGCAGAGGCAGCGAGTGACACAGGGGAAGGAGCAGTGGTGTGACCCGCAGGAGGTGGTAAACAGCCTTGGTTCCATTGAGTGGGGTGTTTAGCACTCATGTGCCTGCGCATGCTGGTGGTGGTTAGGCTAGTAGTGGTGGCACCCCTGCTGATCCTGGTGTGGCACAGGTTGCACACCACAGTCCGTCGGTCATCCTCAATTTCTTTAAATAACCTCCAGACTTGCGAACATCTAGGCCTCGCCACGGGAGCTTCACTACGTGAAACAGTTGCTGCTGATGCACCAGCTCTGGCCCTGCTTCTCCCTCTGGCCACACCACTGCCTCTTCCAACCTGTTCTGGTGCAGCACTCGCCTCCGCCTCAGAAGCACTGTCTTCACTCGGTATATCAACCCAGCTTGGGTCAGTCACCTCGTCATCCTCCGATTCCTCAGTCTGCTCCCCCCTCTTTGGAATTCCTCCCCTAACAACAACTTCACCACTGTCTGACAACCGTGTCTCCTCATCGTCCGACACCTCTTTACAAACTTCTTCCACTAACTCAACATTGTCATCATCATCATCATCATCACCCACTGACTGCGACAGTTGAAAACTTGGGCATTGGGAAAGAGTAAATCACAGAAAAGGGGGTTCTAGTGCACAAAAATGGATGCAAACAATATATACTGTATAAACTAAGACCTCATTCTGATATGATAAAATCTGAGACTCTTAGCCAATATATTTTGATCAAAACACATCTGTGCCCACCTACCCAGCGTCACGGTGGTCTCAGGTCAGGCAGGTCCTACGCTAAACCTAACTATGCCGTTGGGCATCTATATCTAGGAGCATGGACGCTGCACATATAAGCGTGTTGCTCCTAGTGACCTCTATGTGCATACAGCAACCGATGAGAGGAGGAGCAAACACACCTATATGTACCACGCAATCAAGACGCTCAATTTGATAGGAAGAGCAAAAGTGCACAAGAATGCTACTCATGATAAGCTAAGAGCGCATTCAGACCTGAAGGTGCCACTCCCTCAGGTACATGTTATAAACTAAGCAAAACTCACAGAGACAAAAGGATAAAAAACATCCTGCATGATGTGATAATGACTGCGGATGTCAGTGGCTATACATATCAAAGTAAATCACAGAAAAGGGGGTTCTAGTGCACAAAAATGGATGCAAACAATATATACTGTATAAACTAAGACCTCATTCTGATATGATAAAATCTGAGACTCTTAGCCAATATATTTTGATCAAAACACATCTGTGCCCACCTACCCAGCGTCACGGTGGTCTCAGGTCAGGCAGGTCCTACGCTAAACCTAACTATGCCGTTGGGCATCTATATCTAGGAGCATGGATGCTGCACATATAGGCGTGTTGCTCCTAGTGACCTCTATGTGCATACAGCAACCGATGAGAGGAGGAGCAAACACACCTATATGTACCACGCAATCAAGACGCTCAATTTGATAGGAAGAGCAAAAGTGCACAAGAATGCTACTCATGATAAGCTAAGAGCGCATTCAGACCTGAAGGTGCCACTCCCTCAGGTACATGTTATAAACTAAGCAAAACTCACAGAGACAAAAGGATAAAAAACATCCTGCATGATGTGATAATGA
Source organism: Rhinella marina (assembly GCA_900303285.1). Classification (NCBI taxonomy): domain Eukaryota; kingdom Metazoa; phylum Chordata; class Amphibia; order Anura; family Bufonidae; genus Rhinella; species Rhinella marina. Next base: position 6,862 of record ONZH01022306.1, read on the forward strand.
CTGCGGATGTCAGTGGCTATACATATCAAAGTAAATCACAGAAAGGGGGGTTCTAGTGCACAAAAATGGATGCAAACAATATATACTGTATAAACTAAGACCTCATTCTGATATGATAAAATCTGAGACTCTTAGCCAATATATTTTGATCAAAACACATCTGTGCCCACCTTCCCAGCGTCACGGTGGTCTCAGGTCAGGCAGGTCCTACGCTCTTAGCTTATCATGAGTAGCATTCTTGTGCACTTTTGCTCTTCCTATCAAATTGAGCGTCTTGATTGCGTGGTACATATAGGTGTGTTTGCTCCTCCTCTCATCGGTTGCTGTATGCACATAGAGGTCACTAGGAGCAACACGCCTATATGTGCAGCGTCCATGCTCCTAGATATAGATGCCCAACGGCATAGTTAGGTTTAGCGTAGGACCTGCCTGACCGGAGACCACCGTGACGCTGGGTAGGTGGGCACAGATGTGTTTTGATCAAAATATATTGGCTAAGAGTCTCAGATTTTATCATATCAGAATGAGGTCTTAGTTTATACAGTATATATTGTTTGCATCCATTTTTGTGCACTAGAACCCCCTTTTCTGTGATTTACTTTGATATGTATAGCCACTGACATCCGCAGTCATTATCACATCATGCAGGATGTTTTTTATCCTTTTGTCTCTGTGAGTTTTGCATTGGGAAAGAGGTCAGCAGCAACCTGAGAAGTGGTTTGTGTCTCTGGGAAGGGTCCAGAAAACAGTTCCTGAGAGTATGCCGGATCGCATTCCATTTTCCTGGGAGGGGGCAGACTGAGGGGAAGGAGGTTGAAGTGGAGGAGCCATAGGAGTGCTCCCTTGGGTAACGTGGGTGGACTGCGTGGAAGACTGACTGGTGGACAAATTACTTGAAGCATTGTCCGCAATCCACGAGATCAGCTGTTCGCACTGTTGTGGTTTCAACAGTCCTCTACCACGTGTCCCTGTAAGTTGAGACATGAAGCTAGGGAGTGTAGCTCTGCGGAATTCCCCTGCTCCTTCATCAGAGGGTACTGTCTCACCCTGCCCAGGACCACGGCCTCTGCCCCCTGCAGTAATTGAATGCCCACGCCCACGCCCTTGCCCTCGACCCTTAGCCCTGGGGTTCAACATTTTTTGTATATAGGTGTATGATAAAAAAAAAAAAAAATTACACGGGCCTGGTATACTGAAACCCACAAACTTGTTGAGTCCGGTAGAATTAAGTGACGTACAGAAAGTGTCACCTGGACAGATTATACGGATTGGAGCGAGTGTGCTGAACTGTGACACACAGAAAGGTTACACGCAGCTGAGTAAAATGGATTTGTATCACTGAGCTAAAACAAATGAAAAAATATATTTTTTTAAAATATTTTTTTTATTTTTTTTTTTTAAATTTTGTTTTTTTGGGAACGTGACGTGCAGGAACTATGGTAGAACTGACTGACACCCTGTTAACGGTGGCTATTTAGTCTGCGACCCAGACAAATGTCGCACAGAGAGTTTTCTGGATCAAGCTGTAGATGATATTGGTAGCAAATGACTTGGTTGTATTCTGTGACGTACAGAAAGTGTCACCTGGACAGTATATACGGATGGGAGCTAGTGTACTGAACTGTGACACACAGAAAGGTTACACGCAGCTGAGTAAAATGGATTTGTATCACTGAGCTAAAACAAATGAAAAAATAATTTTTTTTTAATATTTGTCTTTTTATATTTTTTATAAAATTTTGTTTTTTTGGGAACGTGACGTGCAGGAACTATGGTAGAACTGACTGACACCCTGTTTACGGTGGCTATTTAGTCTGCGACCCAGACAAATGTCGCACAGAGAGTTTTCTGGATCAAGCTGTAGATGATATTGGTAGCAAATGACTTGGTTGTATTCTGTGACGTACAGAAAATGTCACCTGGACAGTATATACGGATGAGAGCTAGTGTGCTGAACTGTGACACACAGAAAGGTTACACGCAGCTGAGTAAAATGGATTTGTATCACTGAGCTAAAACAACTGAAAAAATAATTTTTTTTTTAATATTTGTCTTTTTATATTTTTTTATAAAATTTAGTTTTTTTGGGAACGTGACATGCAGGAACTACGGTAGAACTGACTGACACCCTGTTAACGGTGGCTATTTAGTCTGCGACTTAGACAAATGTCGCACAGATAGTTTTCTGGATCAAGCTGTAGATGATATTGGTAGCAAATGACTTGGTTGTATTGTGTGACGTACAGAAAGTGTCACCTGGACAGTATATACGGATGGGAGCTAGTGTACTGAACTGTGACACACAGAAATGTTACACGCAGCTGAGTAAAATGTATTTGTATCACTGAGCTAAAACAAATGAAAAAATATATATTTTTTTAATATTTGTTTTTTTTATATTTTTTATAAAATTTTGTTTTTTTGGGAACGTGACGTGCAGGAACTATGGTAGAACTAACTGACACCCTGTTAACGGTGGCTATTTAGTCTGCGACCCAGACAAATGTCGCACAGAGAGTTTTCTGGATCAAGCTGTAGATTATATTGGTAGCTAATGACTTGGTTGTATTGTGTGACGTACAGAAAGTGTCACCTGGACAGTATATATGGATTGTAGTGAGTGTGCTGAACTGTGACATGCAGAATGGTTCCACACTGCTGTGTGCAATGGATTTGTATCATTGAGATAGAACAATAAAAAAAAAACAGGGTTAGATATGGCGATAGCTGCACTACTAGTGCCAGCCAGCCAGCCAAGCCAGGAGACAAAAATAAATGTCTTCTAGCCCTTAGAAAGGCTGTTGGGTTCTTTGTGGGTGATTCCTGCCTAACAGAGAACTAAATTCAGGCCCTAACACTGTCCCTGAAAGGCAGAAGCTCTATCCCTAACGATATCCAGACGGCATCTGAGCCGAGCGCCGCGGCCAGTCGGTAGTATATTCCAGGGTCACCTGATCAGGCCAGCCAACCCCTGCTATCAACATGTAAGGGCCCCACGTGATGCTGGGTGTACTGTAGAGTCTCCTGGCTTGTGATTGGCTGTGTTTATAGGCGCCAAAAAAGCACGATGCGGAAGTTGCCATTTCCTCGAGTAAGGCAAGATACTCGTCCGAGCTGCGAGTACTTACGAGTACCCTAATACTCGAACGAGCACCAAGCTCGGACGAGTATGCTCGCTCATCTCTACAAGTTAATTCACTGGTGTGTGTTTGGCTTTAAAAAGCATATCTCATTCTCCACAAAGGTCTTCAGATGATGCTGCATCCAGTAGTTCCACATGGCACTGTTCTCATGTTCGTCCACTGTTGCCAGGATCTATCTAACCGGTGCATGCGCTCTGTGTTTCACCGCTTGCCGGACCGCTGTGACTAGTGTCTCCCCGCTTCACGTGTGATCAGAATTGGATGTAATGCCCATCTAGCTGGAAATACTGGGTGCAGAATCACCTGAAGACCTTTGTGGAGGGAGAGATATTCTTTCTAGAGCCATACACACACCAGTGAATTAACTTGCTAAACTCAATTATTGTTTAAGGAGAGACTTGACTCATACATGAAGGGGATGATTATGAAATAGAGTTCATGAGCCAAATATGAAGTTTAAAGTAAAGTCCATTTTTATTAATATTTTAGACATGATGCTGCATCCATAACTTGGACTCACATTGCCCCACACCGCCCCACACTGCAGTTTGTCTAGAGGGACAGAGACTGTGATGTATTAAACCTTGCTGTCATGTTATAGCGAAGGTCCTACCAACTGCTAGAACATCTCAGGCAAACAAACACAAGGAAAGCAATCAGAAGACATGACCAACACAAATACTTAAAAAAAAAAAAAAAAAAAAAGAGACAGGACATGGCAGGAAACTGGATTTGCAGGTAAGGGACTAGTGGCAAGTAATACCACAGGACCAAGTGCACTGGATTGACTTGGGGCCAAACCCAGGTGGCAAATACTTAGTGAGCCCAATTCTTCACAGAGCCCCAGATGGTGGGAATGAACTTAACCGAGGCTCACTGGTCGCACATCCAGGATGGTCCCGATGCACTTGGCCATGCAAGCACCAGCAGTCCACAAAAACAAGGACTAGAACCCCAACACATTTACTGGAACCCAAACAAACTGCACAAGACACAGTGCAGGCAGAGCTGCCCAAACAAGCAGACTAGATGTCCTTCCTCCGGAGAACCCAGGAGCCCTGTCACTGAAGGCAAGACACTGACTAACAGATGCCTATTCTCCATGCGGAGTAGACCATGGGCAAACAGACAGAGCTGCACACAAGACATGGGCAGGAAGAAGTCTGGACCCCAAGAGGATGGCACATGGTGGTCACAGACAAAACACGGAACAGACAAACAGGTGCCTGGAACCCATGCGGAATGACACATGGTGGTCACAGGCAGGGCTACACAGACTGGCAAATGTCTGGACCCCATGCAGGATGGGGTGAACAGACAGCTGAACCACTAGAACCGGAACCAGACCAAGAGACAATTCATGTCTTACTAGGTGACCACACAGACAGGGCAGATGGATTTTCACCAGGTAAGGAGCAAAGCTTCTGCAGGCTGCTGTTACTACACGTAACCCCTGGCAACCAGCCTACAAGGAATCCACAGCAGCCAGTATTCCAGGGAACAAATGTCAGCAACATGGCAACCTGCCTCAATGAACCACACTGTGATGCTTACAAAGAAACCACAATCACTTGAGCTAGTCTTATCTTGTATAAGAATGTGTATAATTAGCTAGAGGGTAGTAGCTGACTTGGCTCTTGATTGTAACCATAGTGCATCAGGGTGGTGAGCATCTCTTTTTAATTAATTTTCCCTCTCACAAGTCTGTTCTCCATGCTTCCCATGACCTACTTTAACATATTGCTCACTATTCCCCCCATTTCTCATGGACTGTTCTCATGGTTCCCAAAACCCTTTCTTAATTGCTGCTCCCCATGTTTCCCTCAACCGTTCTCCAATAATACTCCAACTGGTTAATCCCTTTTCTAACATACCATCATACTCTTTGCTCACATATTGTTTCTCATAATGTCCCCCCTTACTCACATACTGCTCTTCATGGTGTCTTTCACTTTTGTTCATCTCATCCTGATGAACACCTGTGACCACTGTAAAATAATCTTGCTATGTTATGTGATCTGCTCTGCATTTGTAGGTTTGTGCCATGTCAGAGTCTATGTGATATATTCTGAATTTCCATTGTAAATATGAAACATTTTGAATACATGGATAAACTTTCTCATTAAACCTTCATAAAGATGTAATGTGTTATAAGGATCTTCACAGTATAAGAGAGATGGCTGATTCTACAGAGGAAAACCGTAAAGTCCAGTATCTAGGTCTCCTCCTTTTAGCATTGATCACTTTCATACCCGGGCTGGTGATACATTTATTTATTATAGGCATCAATGTCAATGACTGGTGGAAAGGAAGATCGGTGACTCCTGCTGTTGACCTGATTGAAACTTCTCTGGGTATTTCAAGGATGTGCTCACAGCTGGCTGTTTTTCTAATTATGTTTGTGGTTACACTGTCCCAAGACACACTGGTTTCAAGTGCAACTCTGGTTATCATATATTCAGTTTTTGCTCTCTTTAATTATGCCAACATTTGGTTAACATCCCTTCTCTCTATTGTTTTCTGTCTGAAGATCTCCAACCTCCAGACCAGACTGTTCTTATATCTGAGAAGGAAGATAGTACAGAGGACTACTTATTTCATTGTAGCTTCAGTACTTTTCTCTGCTATTAATTCTTTCATTAGCTTGTTGATGGCGATAAGTAAGGTGCCCAAAGCTGAAATATACAATACAAGCATACAGTGCATTTTTACGCATACTGTTTACAATTTTATTATAGGATCATCTATCCCTTTATTTTTCTATTACTTCTCATTTTTCCTTCTCTTCACCTCTTTGTATCATCACATATCAAGGATGAAGATGGGCGGAAATGTAACCATCAATTTGGAGACATATTACTCAGTGATGAAATTTTTGTCCTTCACTTTTTTATACATCACTGTGCACTTTATTGGCCAATTTGCGTATGGCCTATACTACTATTTTAGTTGTGTGATCCTTGAATGGGTTCATATTGTCTTGGAATTTTTCTCAGTTCTACATTCCTCTTACCTGATCTACAAAACATCCAAACTCAGGAATCATATGTCCAGGATTGTTCAAAACATGATTGATTTTATATCCCAAAGGAAAGATGCAGAAACCAGAGAGAACAGAGACTGACCTGCATCTATTGGTGGAGTGAAGTGTCCACAACCTTATTCAAACACCAAGACCCTTCATTGTTTATCCAGGCACAACACTGTACACATGGTTTTGGCTGTGACTGGAATGGTGGCTGAGCCCATTCAAGTAAATGAGGCATAGTGTATGGTGCTGTGCTTTGATAAACAATGAAGGCTGTTTCCACTTGATACTGCTGATTGATATTGGTCCCTAAAGTTGAACTTTCCTATCTAGAGGGAAAATGGGGCAAATATCGAGCATTTTGGAGACCTAAGAAGCCTACGTCACCTTTCCTCCTTTGGCAAGAAAAAAGCAGCTAAGTAAAGAAAAACGAGTGGCCATCATTACTTTAAGACATGAAGGTCAGTCAGTCCAAAAAATTGGGAAAATTTTGAAAGCATCCCCAAGTGCAGTCGCAAAAACCATCAAGCGCTACAAAGAAACTGGCTCACATGAGGACCGCCCCAGGAAAGGAGGACCAAGAATCACCTCTGCTGCGGAGGATAAGTTCATCCGAGTCACCAGCCTCAGAAATCGCAGGTTAACAGCAGCTCAGATTAGAGACCAGTTGGAATACCATTTCAGGTGACTACCTCTTGAAGCTCATCAAGAGAATGCCAAGAGTGCGCAAAGCAGTATTCAAAGCAAAAGGTGGCTACTTTGAAGAACCTAGAATATAAGACATATTTTCAGTTGTTTCACACTTTTTTGTTAAGTATATAATTCCACATGTGTTAATTCATAGTTTTGATGCCTTCAGTGTGAATCTACAATTTTCATAGTCATGAAAATATAGAAAATTCTTTGAATGAAAAGGTGTGTCTAAACTTTTGGTCTGTACTGTATCCATCTTCCTTCCCTAGTTTCCTTCCCTAGGCCTAATCTCGATTCCCTCCTATGCTCAGTGTAGTCCCCTCCCCCCCCCCCGCCACACCTGAGCATAACACTTCTTACAGCCAGGGGTACTAAGAGACAGGCTGGATCTTTTTGGAGTGGACCACCACTTCTCCAATTAGATCCTAGACTACTGACAAAACAACCTTATTATGTGAGAGCCCAGGGATGTGTGATCTGTAATAAAGGGGCACTTCACAATGTACACTGCAGAATTCTGGTACAACTCATCTAGCTGCCATTTACAGAAGTTCTCTGATGACTGTGATATCTATATCCCTTATGTTTTTTTATCTTTATCTGTACCTTACTGTCATTATATTGCCTTTATTTTGGAGTTGTTGTACTCTCTGTGCTGCTGTATCACTGTGAATTTCCCCAAAGTGGGACTAGTAAAAGATTATCTTATCTTAATAAAATGTGCATTGTCCAATTTATAGATGTAACATCGTACCTGAAATATTAATTAAAGTTCATATTTGTCTCAGGAACTCTATGTCATAATTGTCCCCTTCATCTATGAGGCAAGTCTCTCTTTGATCAGTAATTCAATTTAGCAAGTTAATTCACTGGTGTGTGTTTGGCTTTACCAAGCATATCTCACCCTCCACAAAGGTCTTCAGATGATGCTGCATCCAGTAGTTCCACATGGCACTGCTCTCATGTTCGTCCACTGTTGCCAGGATCTATCTAACCGGTGCATGCGCTCTGTGTTTCACCGCTTGCCGGACCGCTGTGACTAGTGTCTCCCTGCTTCACGTGTGATCAGAATTGGATGTAATGCCCATCTAGCTGGAAATACTGGTTGCAGAATCACCTGAAGACCTTTGTGGAGGGGAGATATTCTTTCTAGAGCCATACACACACCAGTGAATTAACTTGCTAAACTCAATTATTGTTTAAGGAGAGACTTGACTCATACATGAAGGGGATGATTATGAAATAGAGTTCATGAGCCAAATATGAAGTTTAAAGTAAAGTCAATTTTTATTAATATTTTAGATATGATGCTGCATCCATAACTTGGACTCACATTGCCCCACACTGCAGTTTGTCTAGAGGGACAGAGACTGTGATGTATTAAACCTTGCTGTCATGTTATAGCGAAGGTCCTGCCAACTGCTAGAACATCTCAGGCAAACAAACACAAGGAAAGCAATCAGAAGACATGACCAACACAATTTTTTTTTTTTTTTTTTTTAAAGAGAAACAGACATGGCAGAAAACTGTAATTGCAGGTAAGGGACTAGTGGCAAGTAATACCACATGACCAAGTGCACCGGTGTGACTTTGGGACAAACCCAGATGGCAAATACTTAGCGAGCCCAATTCTTCACAGAGCCCCAGATGGTGGGGATGAACTTAACCGAGGCTCACTGGTCGCACATTCAGGATAGTCCCGGTGCACTTGGCCATGCAAGCACAAGCAGTCCACAAAAACAAGGACTAGAACCCAAACACATTTACTGTAACCTGAACAAACTGCACAGAACACAGTGCAGGCAGAGCTGCCCAAACAAGCAGACTAGATGTCCTCCCTCCGGAGAACCCAGGAGCCCTCTCACTGAGGGCAAGACACTGACTAGCAGATGCCTATTCTCCATGTGGTGTAGACCATAGGCAAACAGACAGAGCTGCACACAAGACATGGGCAGGAAGAAGTCTGGACCCCAAGAGGATGGCACATGGTGGTCACAGACAAAACACAGAACTGACAAACAGGTGCCTGGACCCCATGCGGAATGACACATGGTGGTCACAGGCAGAGCTGCACAGACCGGCAAATGTCTGGACCCCATGCAGGATGGGGTGAACAGACAGCTGAACCACAAGAACCGGAACCAGACCAAGAGACAATTCATGTCTTACTAGGTGACCACACAGACAGGGCAGATGGATTTTCACCAGGTAAGGAGCAAAGCTTCTGCTCCCAGCAAAGCTGGAGACAGACTGACCCCCAAACCCAGACTCACAGGTATATAAAGAACAGGGTGATGAGGTCATTTGACCACCTAGAAGACACACCTAAATAGAACCATTTATCTCACACGAACCAGGAGACAGGGAAGAAGAAGCAAGGAAGAGACAGTAAAAACACAGGCTGCTGTTACTACACGTAACCCCTGGCAACCAGCCTACACGGAATCCACAACAACCAGTATTCCAGGGAACAAACGTCAGCAACATGGCAATCTGCATCTCAGTGAACACACTGTGATGCTTACAAAGAAACCACAATCACTTGAGCTAGTCTTATCTTGTATATGAATGTGTATAATTACAGTGCCTTGAGAAAGTATTCGGCCCCCTGGAACTTTTCAACCTTTTGCCACATTTCAGGCTTCAAACAACAAGATTTTAACATTTTAAATTTTTGGTAAAGAATCAACAACTAGTGGGTCACAATTGTGAAGTGGAATGAAATTTACTGGATCATTTAAACTTGTTTTGTAATAATAAAACTGAAAAGTGGGGCGTGCAAAATTATTTCGCCCTCCTGCATTAATACTTTGTAGCTCCACCTTTGGCGGCGATTACAGCTACAAGTTGCTTGGGGTATGTCTCTATCAGTTTTGCACATCTAGAGACTGAAATTCTTGCCCATTCTTCCTTGCAAAACAGCTCAATATCTTTGAGGTTGGATGGAGAGCGTTTGGGAACAACAGTTTTCAGCTCTTTCCACATATTCTCAATTGGATTCAGGTCTGGACTGTGACTCGGCCATTCTAAGACCTGGGTACGTTTATTTTTCAACCATTCCATTGTAGATTTTGCTTTATGTTTGGGATCATTGTCTTGTTGGAAGATAAATCTCCGTCCTAGTCTCAGGTCTTTTGCAGACTCCAACAGGTTTTCATCCAGAATGGTCCTGTATTTGGCTCCATCCATCTTCCCATCAATTTTAACCATCTTCCCTGTCCCTGCCGATGAAAAGCAGGCCCAAACCATGATGCTGCCACCACCATGTTTGACAGTGGGGATGGTGTGTTCAGGGGGATGAGCTGTGTTGCTTTTACGCCAAACATATCGTTTTGCATTGTTTCCAAAAAGTTCGATTTTGGTTTCATCTGACCAGAGCCCCTTCTTCCACATGTTTGGTGTCTCCCAGGTGGCTTGTGGCAAACTGTAAATTAGACTTTTTATGGATATCTTTGAAAATGGCTTTCTTCTTGTCACTCTTCCATAAAGGGCAGATTTGTGAAGTGTTGGACTGATTGTTGTCCTATGGACAGACTCTCCCACCTCAGCTGTAGATCTCTGCAGTTCATCCACAGTGATCATGGGCCTCTTGGCTGCATCTCTGATCAGTCTTCTCCTTGTTTGAGATGAAGGTTTAGAGGGACGGCCGGGTCTTGGTAGATTTGCAGTGGTCTGATACTCCTTCCATTTCAATATGATCGCTTGCACAGTGCTCCTTGGGATGTTTAAAGCTCGGGAAATCTTTTGGTATCCAAATCCGGCTTTAAACTTCTCCACAACAGTATCACAGATCTGCCTGGTGTGTTCCTTGGTCTTTATGATGCAGAACCCTGAGATTATCACAGAGCAGGTGCATTTATACGGAGACTTGATTATACACAGGTGGATTCTATTTCTCTTCATCAGTCATTTAAGACAACATTGGATCATTCAGAGATCCTCAATGAACTTCTGGAGTGAGTTTTCTGAACTGAAAGTAAATGGGCCAAATAATTTTGCACGCCCAACTTTTCAGTTTTATTATTACAAAAAAAAGTTTAAATAATCCAATAAATTTCATTCCACTTCACAATTGTGACCCACTTGTTGTTGATTCTTCACCAAAAATTTAAAATGTTATATCTTTTTGCTTGAAGCCTGAAATGTGGCAAAAGGTTGAAAAGTTCCAGGGGGCCGAATACTTTCGCAAGGCACTGTAGCTAGAGGGTAGTAGCTGACTTGGCTCTTGATTGTAACCATAGTGCAGCAGGGTGGTGAGCATCTCTTTTTAATTCATTTTCCATCTCACAAGTCTGTTCTCCATGCTTCCCATGACCTACTTTAACATATTGCTCACTATTCCCCCCATTTCTCATGGACTGTTCCTCATGGTTCCCAAAACCCTTTCTTAATTGCTGCTCCCCATGTTTTCCTCAACTGTTCTCAAATAATACTCCAACTGGTTAATCCCTTTTCTAACATACCATAATACTCTTTGCTCACATATTGTTTCTCATAATGTCCCCCCTTACTCACATACTGCTCTTCATGGTGTCTTTCACTTTTGTTCATCTCATCCTGATGAACACCTGTGACCACTGTAAAATAATCTTGCTATGTTATGTGATCTGCTCTGCATTTGTAGGTTTGTGCCGTCTCAGAGTCTATGTGATATATTCCGAATTTCCATTGTAAATATGAAACATTTTGAATACATGGATAAACTTTCTCATTAAACCTTCAACAAAGATTTACTGTGTTAGAAGGAACTACACAGTATAAGAGAGATGGCTGATTCTACAGAGGAAAACCGTAAAGTCCAGTATCTAGGTCTCCTCCTTTTAGCATTGATCGCTTTCATACCCGGGCTGGTGATACATTCATTTATTATAGGCATCAATGTCAATGACTGGTGGAAAGGAAGATCGGTGACTCCTGCTGTTGACCTCATTGAAACTTCTCTGGGGATTTCAAGGATTTGCTCACAGCTGGCTGTTTTTCTGAATATGTTTGTGGTTACACTGTCCCTAGACACACTGGTTTCAAGTGCAACTCTGGTTATCATAGATTCAGTTTTTGCTCTCTTTAATTATGCCAACATTTGGTTAACATCCCTTCTCTCTATTGTCTTTTGTCTGAAGATCTCCAACCTCCAGACCAGACTGTTCTTATATCTGAGAAGGAAGATAGTACAGAGGACTGCTTATTTCATTGTAGCCTCAGTACTTTTCTCTGCTATTAATTCTTTCATTAGCTTGTTGACGGTGATCAGTAAGGTGCCCAAAGCTGAAACATACAATACAAGCATAAGCTGCATTTTTAAGCATACTGTTTACAATTTTATTTTTGGAGCCTCCATCCCTGTGCTTTTCTATTACTTCTCATTTTTCCTTCTCTTCACCTCATTGTATCATCACATATCAAGGATGAAGATGAGTGGAAATGTAACCATCAATTTGGAGACATATTACTCAGTGATGAAATTTGTGTCCTTTACTTTTTTATACATCACTGTGCACTTTGTTGGCCATTTTGCTTATGGCCTATACTACTATTTTAGTTGTGTGATCCTTGAATGGGTTCATATTGTCTTGGAATTTTTCTCAGTTCTACATTCCTCTTACCTGATCTACAAAACATCCAAACTCAGGAATCACATGTCCAGGATTGTTCAAAACATGATTGGTTTTATATCCCAAAGGAAAGATGCAGAAACCAGAGAGAACAGAGACTGACCTGCATCTATTGGTGGAGTGAAGTGTCCACAACCTTATTCAAACACCAAGACCCTTCATTGTTTATCCAGGCACAACACTGTACACATGGTTTTGGCTGTGACTGGAATGGTGGCTGAGCCCATTCAAGTAAATGAGGCATAGTGTATGGTGCTGTGCTTTGATAAACAATGAAGGCTGTTTCCACTTGATACTGCTGATTGATATTGGTCCCTAAAGTTGAACTTTCATATCTAGAGGGAACATGGGGCAAATATCGAGCATTTTGGAGGCCTAAGAAGCCTACGTCATCTTTCCTCCTTTGCTCTAAGCTAACCAAATACACAGATATGTGGTCGCACATGTTCTGTACAATATGTAGCTCTGACTTTTGAAGTCGGACTTGCTGGTTTGGCTACCTCTATAACTCTGATGGTGTAGACCATGAATACATATGCCTTCTTCCTCCATGTATGACTGCAATAATATTTTTTTTGTCTTTCCAGGTCTAGTTTTCACATACTTTAGTCCATCTCTACCCTAGTACTTGGTATTTGGTTCTCCGGGTATAATTTTTTGACGCAAATCTATGGATTTCTATTTCCTGCCCTGGCTTTTAACTCCTTCCTTTGCTTGGACTATTATCACAGCAAACTGCATCGCTTAATGTTCTCAGTTAGACCATCGATCTGACCTGAGAGGGAAGGCGGTAACTAAACTAGAGTATCATACATTACACTGATAAGTGCAATGTTCTTCTCTGGTTTGCTTTTTATAGGCCTGTCAAGAAAATAATAGAGCTGCCATACCAGAATCCCAATTCTGCACCTACTGTTAGTATAAGGATAACTCGCCAGATAACATCCCACCCTCACACCAGCAGTAAGCCGACAATGGTTTACCTATTTGTTCAGAGCTTAAGTTCTTTTTGCTGAATGCTATAAAAGGACACGCCAAAAAATAAAAAAGGTGATAATTCTAAAAAAATCTTTATAATAAAATACTTTTCTATCTACATGTATATTCAGTTACAGATCTATCAGGTTTTCCTATTAATATCTAATAATAATTTGACTTATAGTAGATTTCAGCTATGACTAGACGGTTACTGTAATTGCCTAAAGGTTTGTAAATAAAGTGTTTTTTAAAGCATGAACATACTGTATTGTGCAGTGCTTATATTTCAGAGAGGACATGTGTGAAGAAAAATCTGACATCACATACATAACAATGTAATTAATTCTAAATGCCTTGCTCGCGACCTTTAGAAAATTTGAGATTGACATAAGAGGTAAATGTGCTTGTTTTGTACAATGATTAAGTGACAAAGGAAGAGAGAAAGAAAGATAATTGAGAGACTGATTTGGCATATTTGGACACGAGCCGACTATTGAGAAATTTGCACATCTGTACTGAAGAGTCTAATAGGTGGTCCTATTAGTAATCATTATTGTACAGTAACACAGACATGCTTCCTGTGCGTCAAAAACTTTGTTTAACATGACAATTTGCAGACTGAGTGTTGCATATAGGAGTAGTGCAGCCCTGAGCTTTAACCCCACCACCATCCCTGCCTACTTGCACAATCCTTCCTAACCGAAGGTGCACAACTGGACGTATGACCCTAGCTTACGTACGTGATGGGGCTTACAAAGAGGGGGACAACGGGAGAAAACAATAGACAAAGATAGAACACATGGACAAAAGAATATTACCAAGCCGAGGTCAAAGCCAGGTGGTCACGTCAATACCAAAGGACAACACTGGAACGATGTCAAATACAAGTCGAGGTCAGAAGTTGTGTCAATATAGGGAAATATGGGAGCAGAGTCAAATACAAGCCGGGGTCAGAAAGCCAAGAGGTGACGTAGTACAAGGGATTACACAGGAACAAGGTCAAATACAAGCCAAGGTCAAACACAGAACTCACATCAAATACTGGTGAAGGTAGAAGAAGACCAATCACAGGCAACCTGTGGCCAGCAGGTTGCCTGTTTAAATAGGCCCACAGGTAACATAGTAACATATTTTATAAGGCCAAAAAAGACATCTGTCCATCCAGTTCAGTCCTGTTTTTCTACAAGTTGATCCAGAGGAAGGCAAAAAAAAAAACCCTGTGAGGTAGATGCCAATTTTCCCCGCTTTAGGGAAACAAATTCCTTTCCGACTCCAATCAGAATAACTCCCTGGATCAACGATCCCTCTCTAGTAACTATAACCTGTAATATTATTACCCTCCAGAAATACATCCAGGCCCCTCTTGAACTCTTTTAGTGAACTTACCATCACCACCTCCTCAGGCAGAGAGTTCTATAGTCTCACTGCTCTTACCGTAAAGAATCCTCTTTTATGTTTGTGAACAAACCTTCTTTCATCCAGACGCAGAGGATGTCCCCTCGTCACAGTCACAGTCCTTTGGATAAATAGATGATGGGAGAGATCTCTGTACTGACCCCTGATATATTTATACATAGTTATTAGATCTCCCCTCAGTCGTCTTTTTTCTAAAGTGAATAACCCTAATTTTGATAATCTTTCTGGGTACTGTAGTCCACCCATTCCAGTTATTACTTTAGTTGCCCTCCTCTGAACCCTCTCCAGCTCTGCTATGTCTGCCTTGTTCACAGGAGCTCAGAACTGTACACAGTCCTCCATGTGTGGTCTGACTAGTGATTTGTTAAGTGGCAGGACTATGTTCTCATCATGGGCATCTATGTCGCTTTTGATGCAACCCATTATCTTATTGGCCTTGGCAGCAGCTGTCTGACACTGGTTTCTACAGCTTAGTTTGATGTTCACTAAAATTCCTAGGTTCTTTTCTATTTCAGAGATACCCAAAGTTTTACCATTTAGTATGTACTGGTGACTTGCATTATTCCTTCCCATATGCATAACCTTACATTTGTTAGTGTTAAACCTCATCTGCCACTTCTCTGCCAAGCTTCCAGTCTATCCAGATCCATCTGTAGCAGTGCACTGTCCTCTTCTGTGTTAATTACTTTACACAGTTTAGTGTCATCTGCAAAAATTTATATTTTACTGTGCAAGCCTTCTACAAGATCATTAATAAATATATTGAAGAGAATAGGGCCCAATACTGACCCCTGTGGTACCCCACTAGTTACAGTGACCCAATCTGAGTATGTACCATTAATAACCACCCTCTATTTTCTATCACTGAGCCAGTTACTTATCCACATACAGACATTTTCTCCCAGGCCAAGCATTCTCATTTTATATACTAACCTTTTATGTGGTACCGTGTCAAATGCTTTGGAGAAGTCCAGATATACGACATCCATTGATTCGCTGCAGTAAAGTCTAAAACTTACCTCCTCATAAAAACTGATTAAATTGGTTTGACATGACCGATCCCTCATGAAGCCATGCTGAAATTGAGTTATTTGCTTATTTTCATTGAGGTACCCCTAGATAGCATCTCTTAGAAAACCTTCAAACAGTTTACCCAGGACAGATGTTAAACTTACCGGCCTATAGTTCCCGGGCTCTGTTTTTGGACCCTTTTTGAATATTGGCACCACATTTGCTATGCGCCAATCCTGTGGAACACTCCCTGTCAGTATAAAGTCCTTAAATATCAGAAATAAGAGTCTGGTGATGACATTACTTAATTCTTTTAGGATACGGGGGTGTATGCCATCCGGTCCTGGCGATTTGTCTATTTTAAGCTTTTTAAGACACCGCTGTACTTCTTCCTGGGTCAGACAGGGCACTTTTAAAGAGGAATTTAATTTTATATTCTGCGTTTCATCTGACAGTTTATTTTCCTCAGTGAATACAGTGGAGAAAAAGATATTTAGTAGCTTTGCTTTCTCCTACCTACAACAGGTAGGTCGTGTGAAGTGGCCAGCGTCACTTGACCTTGATCATAGGATTTAACACATGCCCCATCTGCTCTTTGCCAAAGGGATGGAGGACGCCAGCAGCGCAGTGACGTGCGTGCCCTCAGGTACTCCCCCCCCCTGACCACCATGGAGACGAGGACGCAGGCCTTTCAGGGTTTAATCAATTTAAAAAAAACATAATAATACTCACCTTATCAATTTGAGTGCAAAGAGGTGGCCACTGCCATCTTGATTGAAGATCCTGTTCAAAATCTCAGGCCGGCAGGTGTGGTGACCCCATATGTCACCGTGCACTAGATTTTGCGTTCAATCAAGATAGACACAGTGACCTCTTTGTGGTCAAATGGATGAGGTATGTTTTTTTTTTTACTGCCATTTCAGTAAAAATTGATTTGTTACCTTGAAGTACAAGGAAATTCGGCTTTGCGGTGAATGGAATTTTCCCTAAATTAAAAATCAAATTCCTCTTGAGATATTTCAATTGAGTGACCTGACCTAGACCTCCCCTCTGTTTTGACCCGCCACTGGCTGTCCTGATCTTAGACCGTTTACTGTATTTTGCCTGCCCTGACTTTGGCCTGTCCCTGACTATGATTTTGCCTGACCCCTTGGTGCTGAGCACCAATGCATTTGAACCTCAGGAGAAAGCTGTTCCCACAGTTAGCGGCCTTGTGGTTCCTCTCCAGCAACGTCTAGAGGGTTAAAAGGTGAAAACCAGGGGACTGCTTGGATAATGCCCAAAGTCAAATCTATATATTTACACAGTGGTTCAACACCTACGGCTCTAACATTTATATTGCTTTCTTTCACTATCCACCTCCCTTTTTCTCCCACCTTTTTATTTTCTTTTGTTTGTGCTGTTTTTTATCTCAAAAAAGTCATGAGAGTTTCAGAGTG
Source organism: Rhinella marina (assembly GCA_900303285.1). Taxonomy (NCBI): domain Eukaryota; kingdom Metazoa; phylum Chordata; class Amphibia; order Anura; family Bufonidae; genus Rhinella; species Rhinella marina. The sequence continues at coordinate 24,182 of ONZH01022306.1, forward strand.
CAATATCATTGCTCCCAACACGATGAAATACATTTTCAGAGATGGTCATTGGTCAAGCCTTAAAAATAATTTAACTCAGGAGAAGCTCCATTCATAAGGTCCTTTCACATAGATAGACAATTAGGTCAATAATCAGGGATGAGCATTTGTAGAAACACTTGTTTCTGATTGGCCTGTGTAAAAGGAGTCGCTGATGAAATAAGCAAACACTTGTTCATTGGGTGATCGTGTCTTTCAGCCAGCAACTAAAATCACTGTATCTGTACAACATATTGTGCTGTGTAAACAGCGCTCTGCTGCCCAGAAATAATGATTTTCTATGTATGATGACCAGTGAACTCTATAATTGTCAAATTCAGTGGATGTGGATCCACTGTGTCACGAGAATGTCTTCCTCGGAGGGCGTTGTCTAAGTGTACCTCCCGTTCTTCACAGTACCCCTGATGGTGGGGATAGACTTTCCCGGGGAGGTACACCAGGTCACTACCTCTCGAGGTGAGACAGTACTCGTGACAGCCGGCCCAGACGGACCAGGTACTAAGGTGCAAGACACCAGAGAGACAGATGCTGAGTAGAAGACTGCAGGAGGGAACACACTGTGAGCACACAGGGGCGGGTCAGACAGGTTCCAGGAACAGGAGACAGGTGCTGGATAAGTAGTATGCACACTACAGCAGAGCTGAAGCAGAGTTCACACTTGTGCGGATCTGGGAAACCGCAGGAACTGGATACATGGACAGGAAACTGCAGGAAGCTATAGAGGAACCTTTGCAAGTCAGGGATGACTAATAGACGCTCAGGCAAGGAGTGAATGTCCAAGAAGGCTTATATAGTTTCAGACAGGAGGAAGGGGGAGGAACCAATTAAAGGGGTTGTCCAAGTTATTTTTTTGTTCTTTATATGTTTCTAACTTGTCAGGTATAACAACTTTCCCATATACTTTGTGTTTCTAAAGCAGCTGGTTTCTCAGAGTTGACTGAGGGTCACATGACCTGTGATGTCACCTTATCTCTCTGCTCTGTGATGTTTCGTTTCACAAGCCTCAGAGTTCAGATAAGAGTCTGTACACGAGACGTCACTGGCCACGCCCCCTTCCTTTGCCGGCTGCTATCTGCTTTCTTCCTGGTTTCCTTCAGATAAAACATTAACCCCTTCAGCCAGAACACACTGAGGACTCAAGGCTTTAAAACAAACAGTAGCTGCAGCAGTGAGAGGAGACAAATGCTGGGCAAGGAGCTATAGAGGAATTGTATTGTACAAGAACAGGTAGGGAGAAATTCCTGTATGTATCAGCAGTGTCATTGTACAGCTGGGACTTGTAGTCCTACACATACAACATGCTGCTGAGTATTCCAGCAGGCAGACATGTCATTCAGCACTTGTATTCATTCCCTTTGCAGAGAGGGGGGAGAAGGGGGAGGGGCTGAGATTGTTGTTATTGCATGTAAACAAAGACCAGAAGAGAACCAGGGAAATTAGGAAATATGGATTTTTTTTGCCTAAAACTTGCTTAACTTAGTTATATATTGCTGCCCATCAGATTTACAGTGCTCTATATTTTTTTTCATAACTCGGACAACCCCTTTAAGGAGCTGACCTAATAAAATGCAGCACCTGGAGACCAGAGAAGCAGACAGAGAGGACAGGACTCCATGCCACACCAAGCGGCCAAACATCACGGCAGCAAAGAGCGAGGATGCTGGCCACAACGGTAAGTACGCGTGCACCGCCCGGGACCCCCGGATGGCGTTACAATAATGATCGCTTGTTCCAATACAGCCAAGATTATTGCTCCATGTGAATGCAGCCCTCGTGACCGTTGATGATCTAGCAACTATAGTACTGGGAATGTTTGTAGATTGTAAACCCTCGCACGCAGAGTCCTCTCTCCTTCTCTACCAGTTTGTAACTTGTCTTGTTCATGCTTTTTGTTTTATATTATATGTGTACGCCTCTTTTAATTTGTACATTGAATGAATGGCATAATAATAATAATAATAATAATTATTATTATTATTATTATTATTATTATTATTATTATTATTATTATTTAAACATCAGTCTGTGTAAAAGGACAACAAAACCTATCCAATGCACTCTTCTTGCACCTAAACAAACACCTAAACAAACTACATGCCTATACCATCTATATCTGTGATGGCTAACTGTGTTAAAACTACAACTCCCAAGATGCACACCTAATTGGCTGTTCTCATAACTCCATAGAAAGGAATGGAGTATGCTAGGAGTAGTAGTTTCACCACATTCGGAGTACCAGAGGTTAGCCATCAGTGGTATATGTTGAATGATTGATGTGAATGTAATATACAGTGGGGAAAAAAAGTATTTAGTCAGCCACCAATTGTGCGAGTTCTCCCACTCAAAAAGATGAGGTCGGCCTGTAATTGACATCATTAGTAGACTTCAACTATGAGAGACAAAATGAGAAAACAAATCCAGAAAATCACATTGTCTGATTTTTAAAGAATTTATTTGCAAATTATGGTGGAAAATATGTATTTGGCCACCTACAAACAACCAAGATTTCTGCCTCTCACAGACCTGTAACTTCTTCTTTAAGAGGCTCCTCTGTCCTCCACTCATTACCTGTAGTAATGGCCCCTGTTTGAACTTGTTATCAGTATAAAAGACACCTGTCCGCAACCTCAAACAGTCACACTCCAAACTCCACTATGGTGAAGACCAAAGAGCTGTTGAAGACACCAGAAACAAAATTGAAGGCCTGCACCAGGCTGGGAAGACTGAATCTGCAATAGGCAAGCAGCTTGGTGTGAAGAAATCAACTGTGGGAGCAATAATTAGAAAATGGAAGACATACAAGACCACTGATAATCTCCCTCAGTCAGGGACTCCACACAAGATCTCACCCTTTGGGGTCAAAATGATCACAAGAACTGTGAGCAAAAATCCCAGAACCACACGGGAGGACCTAGTGAATGACCTGCAGAAAGATGGGACCAACATAACAAAGGCTACCGGCAGTAACACACCACGCCGCCAGGGACTCAGATCCTGCAGTGCCAGACATGTCCCCCTGCTTAAGCCAGTACATATCCGGGCCTGTCTGAAGTTTGCTAGAGAGCATTTGGATGTTCCAGAAGAGTATTGGGAGAATGTCATATGGTCAGATGAAACCAAAGTAGAACTGTTTGGTAGAAACACAACTTGTTGTGTTTGGAGGAGAGTGAATGCTGAGTTGCATCCAAAGAATGCCATACCTACTGTGAAGCATGGGGGTGGCAACATCATGCTTTGGGGCTGTTTCTCTGCAAAGGACAAGGATAACTGATCCACATACATGAAAGAATGAATGGGGCCATGTATCGTGAGATTTTGAGTGCAAACCTCCTTCCATCAGCAAGGGCACTGAAGATGAAACGTGACTGGTTCTTTCAGCATGACAATGATCCCAAGCACACCGCTTGGAGTCCATTGTCTGTTGAATGGTAAATCAATTATTGTAACTAGAGATGAGCAAAGTTATGAAAAATTCGATTTAACTGCTTCGCCAAATTTCACAAAGAAATTCAATTTGTGATGAATTACTTTGTCATGATGCTCATTCCTTTGTAGCTGGTGCAATGATGGGGTATGGTGATCCGCCCCACCCCCATCATTGAACCCCTCAAATGCCACATTCATTTCTGCATCTCAGATTAAAATCAAGGCTTTTCAGTGCTAATCCAATTAAAAAAACAAAACAAAAAAAACCAAACATACTCACCATAATCGTTTGATCATGGAGAGGCCATCGCAGCCATCTTGATTCAAGAAACCATGAAAAATCTTGTGCAGTGATGTGATGTTGTCATCACACTGGCCAGGTGTGGTGTCGACATTGTGAGATTTCAAGAGGTTTCTGCAATCAAGATGACCGCAACGTCTTCTTCACGCCCAAATGGATGAGTTAAGTATGCTTTTTTTTTAGCAACATTTCAGGATAAATAGATTCATTACCACAAAGCACAAGAACATTTGGTGTTGCGGCAAATCTAAATTTTCCTGAAATTAGGATCAAAGTCCACTTTGGAAACTTTGATTCACTCAATGTTAAAGTAAATTTGACCATTACTCAAAGATCATTTTCAGCATATACATAAGGCTACTGTAAATGGCACAGACACAATGTACACTTAGCCTTTTTTGAAATATGTATGTCTTCTTGGCTCAACCAGGTGTAAAATGATCTCGCTATGTTATGTGATCTGCTCTGCATTTGTAGACCTGTGCCAAGTCAGAGTCTATGTCTAAGTCTACGTCTATCAGAGTCTACCAATGATAATATTGCAAACATTTGAATAAATGGAAAAACGTTTGTCCTTAAAGCCTTAATAAAGATTCACTGTGTTATCAGGATCTTCACAGTACAAAAGAGATGGCTGAAGTCCAGCATATGGTTCTCCTGGCCTCAGCACTGATCGCTTTCATAGCCGGGCTGGTGATACAGTCATTTATTATAACCGTCAATGTCAATGACTGGTGGAAAGGAAGATCGATGACTGCTGTTGATCACATTGTAACTTCTCTTGGGATTTCAAGATTGTGCGCTCAGTGTGCTGTTACTTTTTACATATTTGCGGCTATCATCTTCCTGAGCAGCATGGAGGAGTCACATTTAATTCTGATTATTATGAGCCAGCTTTACACTTTCTTTACATATGTCAATTTTTGGTTTGAAGCTCTCCTGTCCATTGTCTTCAGTCTGAAGATCTCCAACCTCCAGACCAGACTGTTTCTGTATCTGAGGGAGGTGATAATACAGAGGACTGTTTATTTTATTGTAGCCTCAGTGCTTCTCTCTGCTTTATATAATCTGGCAACCTTTTTTATGGATTTCAGTATGGTCACAAATGTTGGAACCTACAATACAACCATAGATTCCATAGATTGTACTTTGACGCATTCTGTCTTGAATTTTACTATAGGAACTTCCATACCACTGTTTTTCTATTCCATCTCATCAGCCCTAATTTTCAGTTCATTGTATTCTCATACAACAAGAATGAAGATGAACAATAACTTAACCATCAATTTGGAGACATATTACTCAGTGATGAAATTTGTGTCCTTCACTTTCATATACAACATTATATACTTCTCTGGCTATTTTTGTAGTTTACTTTATTACTATTTTTACTGTGTGCACTTTCCTTGGCTTCATGTTTTCTTGACATTTCTCCCAGTTCTACATTCATCCTACCTGATCTACAGAACAGCCAGGTTCAAGAGTCAGATGTCCAAGGTTCTTCAGAATGTAATTGATTTTCTATTTGAAAGGAAAACTAGCGAAACCAGAGAGAACATAAAAATAGTGTCTCGATGAGGTAAATACATAAGATTGGTCAATGTAAGGGTCCAAGACCTAAACCAATGATAAGGGTGATAGGACCATTGACTCAATGGAGCACTACTACCCTTCATTGTTTTTTCCAAATAAAGTACTGTACAGATGGGTAAAGCTGTGACTGGCATTGGTGCTCAGCCCAGTCAAGTGAATGGAACTAAGTTGAGCTCAACTGCTCCTCAATTATGTTAACTGGTAATGATCCTGGAAGTTGAAACCGCACATCAGGAGGTACCACAGGCATGCACCTTGGAGAATATACCATTTTACAGACCTAGGAAATCTCCACCATTCTCCCTCCTTGGTGGTTATTTTGTGGCCCTTTCCAGCAGTAGAGATGGAAGCATTCCTTAAAACTTGATTCTTTCTAATCCAGCTGAATCAGGCAGACAATTCAATTTGGATATGAATACATTTATCTTGAATTGAAAGTGTCCCCCAGGAACAGTTTCTCCTCTTTTTTGCTCTTTTCTTCTCTCTCTCTATAGTTCTGTCTCTCTTTTATTCAACCAAATCGAATTACAAAAATATTCTGATTGAATTTCCAAATGTTAGAATAGACTCTCTCAACTCTAAAAGAGAATTGGTCATGTATGCATGTGGCCCTATCATTCTGTAGTCTTAGAGAGCGGAACCCAAATCAAATTTTAAGTTAGTCTCTCATGGTTATCTCTGATGATTTTTTGAGTGTATTTTAGAGTCTGTCTTAGAATTAACAGTTAATTCAGCTCAAGTTTATCTGTAAGAAAAATGGAAATATGTTGAATAAATGGAAAAATGTTTGTCCCTAAAACTTTAATAAGGATTCACTGTATTACCAGAATCCTCCAAGTACAGGAGAGTTGACTGAAATCCAAGTCTCCTGGCCTCAGCAGTGATCTCTCTCATAGCCGGGCTGGTGAACCATTAATTTATTATAGTCGTCAACGTTAACAACTGGTGAATGGTAAAACTGGTGACTTCTGTTAACCACATTATAAATTCTCTTGGGATTTCAAGCATTTGTGCTCAAGGTGCCAATACTCTTTACATCGTTCTGGATACGATCTTCCAGAACATACTGGTGTTGCATGTAACTCTGGTTTGCATCACTAAGGGTGAGTTCACACTTCAGTTATTTGGTAAATTATTACCATCAGTTATTGTCAGCCAAAACCAGGTCTGGAACAAAAACACAGGACAGGTGCAAATCTTTCCATTATACTTTATCTCTGAGTAAGCGTCACTACTGGTTTTGGCTCACAAAAACTGACCGAATAACTGGAGTGTGAACTCAGACTAAATGGGACAATGTCCTAATAAATAAAAATGCAGCTGCAAAATTGAATAATTTCAAAACTATTCTAAACTCTAATTGTGAGAATATGGAAATAAAAGGGCAAGGAGCAAGAAAAAACCAATGTGGATAAACAGAACTCTAAAGAAAGCAAAAAAAGGGGAATAAAAGGAAAAAAAATAGAATATATAAAAGCCAAATAAAAGCATCCAAACTGGAGACAGAGAAATTCATTGCCAAAGAGAGTAAAACTAACCCTAAAATATTATTCAATTATATACTGTAAATAGTAAAAAGTATAAATCTGAAGGTGTCGGCCCTTTACAGATTGATGAGGGGAGAATTGCAGAAAACGACGAGGAGAAAGCAAAGCTATTAAATATATTTTTTTCTCCACTGTATTCAATTAGGAAAAAAAACTGTCATATAAAATGCAGAATATAAAAGTAAATTCCCCATTAAAAATTCCTTGTCTGACCCAGGAAGAAGTACAGCGAAGTCTTAAAAAGATTAAAATAGATAAATTACCAGGACCAGATGGAATACACCCTGTCATAGTCAATCCCTTATTTCTAATATTTCAGAACTCTAATTGGCTAATTAGCGTGCGGGGAGGAAACTCGAGCATGGCGCTCGAGCACGTGCGGTGTTCGGGCGAATACCGCATGGTCCCGAGCACTGCAATGCTCGACCGAATATCATATTCGGCCGAGCATGCTCGCTCGTCTCTAAAGATGACCATACATTTGATGGACCCCAAAAATCTCAGCTAGTGGCATCCATGATCTCTTGTACGTGACAAGTATACATATGATCCCTTGTACTTAGCTTGCTAAAACTGACTTGGTGATACCTTGCTTTAGTCCCAGACACCAAATATTTCCGCCCATCTTGGTTAGCACAATGGAAACTGCAGTTCAATGTTTCAAAATGTAAAAATATGCACCTGAGGAAATAATTATCTGTCTGTCTATTGTAATGGCACAATAAAAAATGAAGAGATAATGCCACCACCATGCTTTACTGTAGGGATAGTATTGGGTAGGTGATGAGCAGTGCCTGGCTTCCTAAAAACGCGACACTTAGAATTGAGGCCAAGAAGTTCAACATTGGTCTCTTCAGACCAGAAGTTGTTGTTTCTCACAGTCTGAGAGTCCTTTAGGTTGTTATTTTTTTTGTTTTTTCTTTCTTGTTGTTTTCTTTCTTTTACTGAGGAGAGGCTTCTTTTTGGCCACTTTGCCATAAAGCCCAGCTTGGAGGAGTGCTGCAGTGATAGACCTTATGAAAGTTTCTCCCATCTGCACACAGGAATGGATCTCTGCAGCTCTGCCATAATGCCCAGATTGGAGGAGTGCTGCAGTGATAGACCTTATAAAAGTTTCTCCCATCTGCACACAGGAATGGATCTTTGCAGCTCAGCCAAAGTAATCATTGTGTTTGGTTAACTGTCTCACCAAGTCCCTTCTCCTCCAATTACTTAGTTTACTTTCCATTTAAGAATCATGGAGTCCACTGTGCTCTTGGGAACTTTTGGTGCCTCTACACAATTCTATCTCTGAGCTCTAAAGGCAGTTCTTTCCTCCACATGGCTTTGATATGCATTGACAAATGTGAGACCTTATATTGACAGGACTGTGTTTATCATAAATAAATCATGTTTAATCAACCACATTTACCACACGAGACTCCAATCAAGGTATAGAAACATCCCAAATATGATCAAGAGAAATGGGCGGCCCCCAGAGCTAAATGTCAAGTGACATAGCAATGTGTCTGAATACTTATATCGATGTCACAGTGTGTTCACTGTGACAGGGGTTCCCTGTTGCTCACCTTTATACTCTGGCGTACTGGCTACAGTGTAGGCCGTGTAGGCTGGTTGCCAGGGGCGATGTGTTGTAATGGCAGCCTGTGTGTTTACTGTCTCTTCCTTGATTTCCCCTCCCTGTCTCCTGGTTCGTGTAGGGTTAATGTTTTGGTATGGATATGTCACTTGGTGCTTTATATTCCTGTTTGCTGTGGGCCTTGGGATCAATCTGTCTCCAGCTTGGCTGGGTGTAGGAGTTATGCACCTGCCCTGGGGTTATCCAATCCTACCCTGTCTGTGTGGCCACCTAGTGAGACATTAAGGTCACCTTATCTGTTTCCATGTCTGGTTTGAGATCACTATGTCATTCTGCATGGAGTCCAGACCTCTGCCTGTCTGTGCAGCTCTGCCAATGACCACCATATGTTGTTCCACATGGGGTCCAGACTTCTGCCAGTCGGTGCATTGTGTGCAGCTCTGTCTGTTTACTCATGGACTAATTCCACATAGGGAAAAGGCATTTGCAAGTCTGTGTCTACACCTTCAATGAGAGGGCTCTGGGGTTCTCCGAAGGGAGGACATCTCTGTCGTACGGAGGGGGCATATCTCTGTCTTATCTGTATTTGTTCAATGTTTAGGTCTATGTTAGGCTACTTTCACACTAGCGTTTTATAATTCCGGTATTGAGCTCCATCATAGGGGCTCAATACCGGAATAAAACGCTTCAGTTTTGTCTCCATTCATTGTCAATGGGGGCAAAACTGAACTGAAGACAACGGAATGCTCCTAGAAGCATTCGGTTCCATCTTCAGACCGGAGAGCAAACCGCAGCATGCATCCAGGCATCCGCACCAAGACGGATCCGGAATGACCCCAATGAAAGTCAATGGGGACGGATCCGTTTGGTGTGATACAATGGTGAACGGATCCGTCCTCCATTGACTTTCAATGGAGTTCATGACGGATCCGTCACATACACACATACAGACATACACATAAACATACACAGACATAAATACATACAAATACACATACATACTTACAGTACATGCTCCTGGCAGGTCACCATAGCGCAGGAGGAGCAGGACGGCGCACACATAGGATGATTCCACCCGGCGCCCAGCAGAGGGTGCTGTGGGGAATCGTCCTATGTGCATGCCGTCCTGCTCCTGTACTGTGCTGTGGAGACCTGCCGGGAGCATGTAAGTATGTATGTGTATTTGTATGTGTATATGTCTGTGTGTATGTGTGTATGTACTGTGTGACATGTGTGGGGCCGGAACGCGGCTCCGGCCCCACACATGTCCCTGCGGCAGCACAGATTCGGCAGCACCCTTCACCTGCCGGATCCGTGCTGCCGCTAATGTGAAAGAGGCCTTAGCCTTTCAGGGCTTAACTGCTTCTGATCTTGTCCTGTGAATTTTCTGGCTTCGGTGAAAGGGCTCCTGGGTTTTATGGAGGGAGGACATCTAGTCTGTGTGCAGCTCTATCTTTGACTGCCATGTGCCGTTCTGAATGGGGTCCAGGCATCTACTTGTCTTCCTGTTTGGGCAGTTCTGCCTGAGCCTGCCATGCATCCATTCTGCATGGGGTCCAGGCAGCTGCTTGTGTGCTGGTTTCTGTTTGTCTTGTCTGTACTGCATACTGTGTAGTTTGTTTGGGTTCCAGTCCTTGTTTGTGTGGACTGCTGGTGCTTTCAGGTAACTGGCCAAGTGCATCGGGACCATCCTGGAGGTGCAACCAGTGAGCCCTCGGTTAAGTTCATCCCCACCATCTGGGCCTCTGTGAAAAACAGGGCTCACTGAGTCTCTGCCTTCTGGGTTTGGCCCCAAGTAAAAGCAGGGCCCTTGGTCCAGTGGTACTCCCTGCCACTGGTCCCTTACTTGCTGATTCTATATTTTTATTTTTTATAAATTTGCAAATATTTCTAACATTTTGTTTTCACTTTCTCATTATGAGGTATTGAGTGCCGAATGATGGGGGAAACTTGTTGACTTCCATTTCAGTTGTACCAGCTGTAAAATGATCTTTGCTATGTTACATGATCTACTCTGCATTTGTGTACCTGTGCCAGCTCAGATTCTATGCACTGTAGTTTGCATCTTCAATGTATTGTACTGAATAATTTGAGTACACGTACAAAGATTGTCATTAAATCATTGATAAAGACTCACTGAGTTTTAAGGATCCACACAGTACAGGAGAGAAGGCTGATTCTGCAGAGTATGACAGTAAATTTCAGTATCTGGGTTTCTTGGCCTTAGTACTGATTGTTCTCATACCCGGGCTGGTGATACATTTATTTATTATAGCCGTCAATGTCAATGACTCGTGGAAAGGAAGATCAGTGACTGCTGTTGGCCATATTGTAACTTACCTTGGGATTTCAAGGATGTGTGCTCAATTTTTTGATGCTATATTTGTATTTGTGGAAACACTCTTCTTGAAAAATGTGTACTTACATGTAGCTCTGAATTTTTTGAGAGTGACTTATACTTTTATTAAATATTTCAATTCTTGGTTAACAGCTCTGCTCTTCATTGCCTTCTGTCTGAAGATCTCAAATCTCCACTCAAGACTGTTCCTGTATCTGAGGAGGATGATAGTACAGAGGACTGCTTAGTAGGTAGTAGCCACAGTACTTCTCTCTGTTTTTAGTGGTTGCATTTATATAAATTCTATATACCTTTTGCTATACTAACCTTTTGCCCACTGCTTTTCTGTTGCATATAATCCTTCTTCCTCTTCAATATGGATTAGCGAACCCGAACTGTAAAGTTCAGGTTCTTACTGAACATCGAGGGCTGCCAAACACAGACTTTGTCACGGAAGTCTGTATTCAGGGTTCAGATCCTGAATAAAGTTTGATAAAAGGCTTTTTAACTGTGGGCACTTCAAAGCCATCACAGTCATGCTTAGTATTAGCATGGCTCTGATTGGCCTGCACAGCATAAGACTCAACCTGTATAAATGTTGGATCATGTGTGGCGCTGCCATTCTGCTCTAAGTAGTGTAGGGACAGGACAGGATGCAGCTGGAGTGAGGAACAGGGTTGGGCAATAAGGCTCTGGTACACTCTAAAATAAAGCTCTGCACCCGTGATATGGAAATACTATTCTTCATCTGGCTGTTAAATCTGTGTGTGACCAATTGCCATTTTGGGGGGGGGGGGGGGTGAAACACACCTCCTTTGCACCCGTGATACAGAAATTCATTAATCTAGCTGTCAATTCTATGTGTGGCCTATAGCCATTTTTGGGCTGCAATACACCTCCTTTGCATCTGCGATGCAGAAATATAAAAGTCAATCTGGTGGTTAATTAAGTGGGTGACATAAACCCATTTTCTGGGTTTTGTATCCATGACACAGAAATACAGTAGTTAATGTGTCTGTTAATTTTGTGTGTGACATAAACCCATTTTTGGGGTGAGATAAACCTCCTTTGCATCCATGACACAGAAATGCAAAAGTTAAATTTTCTCTTAATTCTACATCCATGACATGGAAATACAATAGTTAATCTAGTTGATTCCAGTCTAATCTAGACAGTGGAGCTGAAAAGACGTGCCAGGATACAGCAGCGAGGGGAAAGTTCCCACTGCAGCAGCAGGAGTCTCTCCAGTGGGAAGTAGCTCACAGAGCAGCATGACTCCTTACCTACAGACAGGGTGTCACTAAAGGTCAGCAGCCAAAGGCACCCCACTCCAGAGATGCTAGAACAGTCCTAAAGTCCTGCTGCCAGAATAGAGCCCAGTTTAGCACAGCAGAGAGATAACTGAGTACTCAAGTTTACCTGCCAGTTTATGCCAAAGCCTGTTGGAACTAAAAGAAAGCCTGAATATTGTTTGGATACAAGTTTATGCAAGTAAAGCTTTGAACTTGATGAAAGTCTGGACTCGACTTATTCTCCACCTCCACCATTACGGTATCCAGGTAGAAGCGCCATGACACACATAGAGACTGTTAAGGCCGCACCATACCACTTGATATTCCTATAAACCTGGGACACAATTGGCCCTGGGCGGTGGCACATTGCAGACACACCTCCTTTGCACCCATAACACAGAAATACAAAAGTCAATTTGTCTGTTAATACTGTGGGTGACATAAACCCAATTTTGGGTGAAATACACCTCTTTTGCATCTGTGACATGGAAATGCAATCGTTAATCTTTCTGTTAATTCTGTATGTAACCTATAGCCAGCTTTTGGGATGAGATAACCCCCTTTGCGTCCGTGACATGGAAATACAATAGTTAGTGTCTCTGTTAATTCTGTGTGTGACCTATAGCCATGTTTTGGGGAAATATACCTCATTTGCAGACGTCGTTCCCAGCAGCTCTTCTCATTCAGGACAAATCCCTCGCCACTGACCCACAACTGTACGCCCTACAGCCAAGAACCTCGTCCCACCAATCTCCCTACTTCAACTGCTGTCAGCAGAGCCATCCCAAGAACAAATTGGCCCTCCCGAGGCTGAGATACAAGTCGAGCCTACAGATCCCAGCTTCGTTTTCCAGAGCCAACAGCATGAATCGCACCACCACCCTCCGACCCAGCGGTACCCCTGCTGGAAGGGGCAAATACACCAAAGGGGACCTCTCCACCCTCACTTCCAAATCAGGTCAGCTCCCACCTGCTCCTTGCCCACCCAGCAGCAACAGACAGAGCAAGGACCAGAGACTTATATCAAAACAAAGATTGGGTACAACACCTGTATAGTAGTTGGTCAAGTTCAGAATGCACGTCCTCACAGGAGTCTAGTCCAAAGGCTCCAACATTCAAAATTATGAAAAGAGATTGAAGACAGCATCCATAATGCGGTGTAGAAAATGTGGTTCCTTTAATCCATAATTCCACCCTGGTACATTCTACGTTTCAGCTGCACCTCAGCCTTTTTCAAGCATGGAATTAGATTTCTCTGGAACAGGTTTTAAGCTGGAAGAGAAGGGAAGGACAACACAATGTGAGTTCTGTCCCTATTTCAGACTGCTAATCAAAATAAACACTCGCTGGTGCTACTGGGGACAAACACTGTAAACAGGCCTTCGACATGGTGGATTTGACCTATGTGTGACACTTTTCCCACCCCCTTATAGACGCTATGTTCGCATGCCCAACAGCTAGACTACGTATCAACCATCTCTCTCTCATCCCCCTTTATGATCTGCAATGACACGAAACAGGGTTGCCCCCTAGCCCCTAACCTATTTGTTTTATCTTTACAATCCCTTCTACAAAAGATCAGGTAACAAATCCATCAACAGCTTTCCCCCATTGCAAACTATCCTACAGGACAGTTCTATATCCAAATTTAAAATACACTGCTAAATCAGAGGTCCTGGGGATCAGTATCAGTGAGTCAGAGAGGAAGGACCTGTAATCCCAATATCCTTTTCCATGGCCCTCCACACATATGACCTATCTAGGTCTCAAAATAAGAAAACTGGAAAACTGAAACCTGTACATCTCATAAAGGAAACAGGTTCTTGGAAATAACCAAAGACAATTACCTTTCCCAACTGGTTCAGGACCCGACTAGAGGGATGACCATACTGGACTTAGTATTAACCAATAGACCTGACAGAACAACAGATGTGCAGGTCGGGGGACACCTGGGAAATAGTGACCATAATATAATAACCTTCCAACGTCATTCAAAAGAGCGTTTCTTCAGGGAGGAACAAAAATAATAAAACTTCAAAAAAGCAAAATTTAGCCAACTAAGAGAGGCCATCGGCCTAACTAACTGGGACAAAGTCCTCAAAAATAAAAATACAGCCACAAAATGGGATATTTTTAAAAACATCCTAATATCTAATTGTGAGAGGTACATACCTTATGGGAATAAAAGGTTAAGGAACAAGAAAAAACCAATGTGGATAAATAGAGCGGTAAAGAAAGCAATAAATGACAAACAGAAAGCATTTAAATCACTAAAACAGGAGGGGAGCGAGGAAGCATTGAAAAACTATAAGGAAAAAAATAGAATATGTAAAAGACACATAAAAACAGCCAAACTAGAGACCGAGAGATTAATCGCCAAAGAGAGTAAAACTAACCCTAAAATGTTCTTTAATTATATAAATGGTAAAAAGTATAAACCTGAAGGTGTCGGCCCCTTACAGAGTAATGAGGGGGGAGTTGCAAAGAGCGATGAGGAGAAAGCAAAGCTACTAAATATCTTTTTCTCCACTGTATTCACTGAGGAAAATAAACTGTCAGATGAAATGCAGAGTATAAAAGTAAATTCCCCATTAAAAGTGCCCTGTCTGACCCAGGAAGAAGTAGAGCTGCGTCTTAAAAAGATTAAAATAGACAAATCGCCAGGACCGGATGGCATACACCCACGTATCCTAAGAGAATTAAGTAATGTCATCGCTAGACCCTTATTTCTGATATTTAAGGACTCTATACTGACGGAGTGTTCCAGAGGATTGGCGCATAGCAAATGTGGTGCCAATATTCAAAAAGGGTCCAAAAACAGAGCCCGGGAACTTTAGGCCAGTAAGTTTAACATCTGTCGTTGGTAAACTGTTTGAGGGTTTTCAGAGAGATGCTATCTTGGAGTACCTCAAAGAAAATAAGCAAATTACTCCATATCAGCATGGCTTCATGAGGGATCGGTCATGTCAAACCAATTTAATCAGTTTCTATGAGGAGGTAAGTTCTAGACTGGACCGCAGCGAATCAATGGATGTCGTATATTTGGACTTCTCCAAAGCATTTGACACTGTACCACATAAAAGGTTAGTATATAAAATGAGAATGCTTGGCCTGAGAGAAAATGTCTGTATGTGGGTAAGTAACTGGCTCAGTGATAGAAAACAGAGGGTGGTTATTAATGGTACATACTCAGATTGGGTCACTGTCACTAGTGGGGTACCACAGGGGTCAGTATTGGCCCTATTCTCTTCAATATATTTATTAATGATCTTGTAGAAGGCTTGCACAGTAAAATATCAATTTTTGCAGATTACACTAAACTGTATAAAGTAATTAACACAGAAGAGGACAGTACACTGCTACAGATGGATCTGGATAGACTGGAGGCTTGGGCAGAGAAGTGGCAGATGAGGTTTAACACTGACAAATGTAAGGTTATGCATATGGGAAGGAATAATGCAAGCCACCAGTACATACTAAATGGTAAAGCATTGGGTAACTCTTAAATGGAAAAGGACCTAAGAATTTTAGTGAACAGCAAACTAAGCTGTAGAAACCAGTGTCAGACAGCTGCTGCCAAGGCCAATAAGATAATGGGTTGCATCAAAAGAGGCATAGATGCCCGTTATGAGAACATAGTCCTGCCACTTTACAAATCACTAGTCAGACCACACATGGAGTACTGTGTACAGTTCTGGGCTCCTGTGAACAAGGCAGACATAGCAGAGCTGGAGAGGGTTCACAGGAGGGCAACTAAAGTAATAACTGGAATGGGTGGACTACAGGACCCAGAAAGATTATCAAAATTAGGCTTATTCACTTTAGAAAAAAGACGACTGAGGGGAGATCTAATAACTATGTATAAATATATCAGGGGTCAGTACAGAGATCTCTCCCATCATCTATTTATCCCCAGGACTGTGACTGTGACGAGGGGACATCCTCTGCGTCTGGATGAAAGAAGGTTTGTACACAAACATAGAAGAGGATTCTTTATGGTAAGAGCAGTGAGACTATGGAACTCTCTGCCTGAGGAGGTGGTGATGGTAAGTTCACTATAAGAGATCAGGAGGGGCCTGGATGTATTTCTGGAGGTAATAATATTACAGGTTATAGTTATTAGAGAGGGGTCGTTGATCCAGGGAGTTATTCTGATTGGAGTCAGGAAGGAATTTTTTCCCCTAAAGTGGGGAAAATTGGCTTCTACCTCACAGGGTTTTTTTTACCTTCCTCTGGATCAACTTGTAGGAAAACAGGCCGAACTGAATGGACAGATGTCTTTTTCCGGCCTTATAATCTATGTTACTATGTTACTATGTAGAAGCTTCTGCCACTATACTGCTTAATCCAAGATGTTGCAGCTCAGAAAATCAACATTGCATATCCTAGAGCATCTGTATGAGCAGCAGAAATCCATGAACGATTTTGTCATGCACCAGACCTCAGCAAGAAGCATGTGTTGTTTCGAGGTCAAGTCGGAAGCTCATGTCATTCATGCCACAGCTGTCTCTTATCAACCTCATATTTATTTTAGAACAGACGGTGACAGGCTCGGACAGGCCCACAGGGGAACAGGTGAATCCCCCGGTGGGCCCCTGAGCTAGGTAGGCCTCTAGTCCCCCACCTCCTGCACAAGTGACACATGGCACAGTAGACTGACCTATAAATAGGCTGCCTATGATGCTATGCAGTACATTGCCTATGTCCATATAAAAGACTGGATAGTGTGGGCAGGTAGCATATGCATGTGGGCCCCCAGAGGGAATTTTACAGGTGGGCCCTAGACACCCCAGTCCGACCCTGGACGGTGACATTCAGCAGGGGAATACAGCAGAAAAAGAAATGGATCTTGCTGTCTGTCCTATAGCTTTTGGGGACCCACAAGGATACATTTCCATTGAGGGGGAGAAGTATAAGGAGCTGCCACTGGAGGAGAAGTAGTTGGAGGAGGATGATGATGATGATGATGATGACATTGACACTGGCTATGACTGGTATTTTACGCCTGCAAAACTTAATCGCATTTACCCTAGTTGCTCGGATAGGTGTTGGAGGAACTGTGGACAGCGAGGTACACTAAAATATATATTATGGGAATGCACAAAAGTGGCACCTCTATGGAAAGTAGAGATGAGCGAATCATGCAAAATTTTATTTGCCGAATATTCGCCGAACTTTTCCTAAGATTCGTATATTCAACAAATCGATTTGTTGAATTAGCCTACAATATATACACAATTATATACCTTTTAGCAAACATTCGCGCACTAATAACGAACGTTCAGGTAAAAGGGTACGCAACCTCTTTGAACACGTACGTATAAGCATACAAAGTGCGTTCGAAAATGATGGGCTTTGCTGGAGAGGAATGGTGGAGCAGGAGGAACGCTCTGAGTCTGACCCCTGGCTACATATGGATATTGTGTGACCTTCTTTAAATTGAATGCATATGTCCAACTGTTCAATGTTTCAATGCTTTTTGAGAGACACTAATTTTTATTTTATTTTTGAATTTGTGAATATAGACATGTCAAACAAGGTACAACAATACATAAAAGCTACAATAGTACATAGGTATTAAATAAATGTACATACAGATCAACTGTAGTTCTTACATAGTAACTGAATCAATTACATTATATAGGCCAGAGGAATAATGCAATGTACAGTCCATGTACATCAGGTAGTTTATATGTGACAGCACAGGTTGGGGGTGAATATAAGCATAAAGGTGAATCCATACTTTATTAAAGATAGAAAAAGTTAGAATCCCAAAGAGTGCCGTTCTCTAGTTTAAAGATTCCCATGGTCTACACTAGGTTTGGAACAAAATTGTAGTTTAATGCCATCATTGCACAACAGAAATGGGAATAGAGAAGGGAGGAAGAACAGGGATAACTAATGACAACATCAAACATATATTCTTTAACCTCAGTGGTCATATGCTTTTTAGGTCGTCATCTTATTCTGTATAAGATGGGTTAGCAATCCATGCGTTCCTTAATAAGCTAAACTTTTGAAGATTTAAAGATTTTGGTACGCTATTATGCTCTCAAAGCCACAAATCCTATTAACCAGATATATTACTTTATTGATGTGTGGGAGTGTTGGCTCCTTCCAAAGGTGTGTAATTATTAACTTCGTGGCCATTAGGATATGTACCACTATAGATCTGTAATGGATCGGGATTAGATTTATGTCTAGTAATGATAGAGTTAGAGCCAGAGTCAGAACCCAAGTACTTGAAGTTATAATATTTACTATCCTTTGGGCTGCTTTCCATTAGAGATGAGCAAATCTATTCGCCGATTCATTGATTCATATCGAATCTTGAAAATTTTTAGCTGCGAAGCTAATCCAAATTTTAGGTGATTAGGTTCGGCTTTGTACGCATTGACCACGTAGTTTGTCCTATAAATGATACGCTATTGCTACATATAAGTTACTGTTGCATACGAATTCAATTCATTAGCGAAATTTTACTGTTAGTTTGTTTATCGTGTGCAAAAGCGCGGGAGAAATCAGTCACCTGACCTAGTGGGCAGGGCTTGCTCTGATTGGCTCAGGCTCAGTAAGCTAGGGACACATCACTTCTGTTGCGACTGCTGAGACGAGCAGAAGCACTGTGTGTGAAGTTCTGAGACTCTGAGACCTGTTTTGTGAAAATTGGGGTGTAATTTCACTGTAATTATATTACACATATCAGGGATGCTGCAGGGCAAGTGCAGGGCTAGTAATTAATCAGGCAGGGAGAGAGAGAAAGGGAGAGAGAGAGACAGGGAGATACAGGGACAAAGACCAGCTGCAGGGCCACAGAGTGAATTGAAAAATGTCTGGAATGGATTAGAAAAAGGAGTCCATTTCCAGCCAGACCTCGAGCTCTAAAAAAAGGAGAAGGTGGCACAGGGCAGCAGTGCCAAAGGACCTGTAGCCGGAGCTTCTACTTGTAGTATTCACAATACTTGGCCGGTGTTCCACCAGGCTAACCCACCAAGGCGCAAAATTGTAGTGGAGGAAAAAGTGGATGAGGTAGTGGAGTGGATGGCACACTCATCTCAGTCTCAGCCGGATGATCTGCTGTCATCTGCTGATACAGTATCCATATGTAGCCAGGGGTCAGACTCAGAGCGTTCCTCCTGCTCCACCATTCCTCTCCAGCAAAGCCCATCATTTTCGAACGCACTTTGTATGCTTATACGTACGTGTTCAAAGAGGTTGCGTACCCTTTTACCTGAACGTTCGTTATTAGTGCGCGAATGTTTGCTAAAAGGTATATAATTGTGTATATATTGTAGGCTAATTCAACAAATCGATTTGTTGAATATACGAATCTTAGGAAAAGTTCGGCGAATATTCGGCAAATAAAATTTTGCATGATTCGCTCATCTCTACTTTCCATAGAGGTGCCACTTTTGTGCATTCCCATAATATATATTTTAGTGTACCTCGCTGTCCACAGTTCCTCCAACACCTATCCGAGCAACTAGGGTAAATGCGATTAAGTTTTGCAGGCGTAAAATACCAGTTATAGTGGGTTTTAAATATTGCTTCTCGATGTGTTACACATCTAAATGATTTAATAATAAGCTGAAATGAATCAATCCACTGTGATTCAGAGAAACTCGCATTTAACTCCTTTTCCCAGTTCTTTGTATGTTTAGTTGGTCTTCAATGCTTTTTGAACAACCCGGAGGAGGCACATATGGGTAATGAATTCTGTCTTTAACTATTGTGTATTCATGTTTTTGCTCTTGCACTTTATATACTTTTTTGATTCTTGGAAGTTGATGAATTGTTACCATTGTGCCCCCTCACGGTTGATGCAGCCATTTCCCTGCACTTCGTTTTATAATTGAAATTTTATATTTTGAAAATAAAGGATATTATTAGAGATGAGCGAGTAGTGTTCGATCGAGCCGGTATTCGATCGAATACTACGCTATTCGGCATACTCGATTTCAATCGAGTATAACGGCGATGGCGCACTTAGAATTCGTTTCCCCTCCCACCTTCCCTGGCGCTCTTTTTCCACCAATCAACATGCAGGGGGGGTATG
>ONZH01022307.1:0-17677 GCA_900303285.1 Rhinella marina
CTGTATGGATTAGTGATGTTATTTAAATGTAGCAACATTTGCGTTTTTAATAGTCTTCAAGTGCATCCTATGTAATATTTGCTACATCGTATGCCTACAATCATGTAAATAACATACTATTAAAATTATTGTAGTTTTTAATTTGAAAAGTATGGGTGCGATGTGAAGCACACTTGAAGAAAAACAATGCATCTGATCCATTCACTGTCCAATTCTTTGTTGCTGTGGGAAAGATATAAGGTAGGACAAGGGTCAGAAATCTCTGGCACTCCAGCTGTGGTAAAACTACAACTCCCAGCATACTGATATGCCTGGCTTTTGTCAGAACTCCTATAAAAGTGAATGGAGCATGTTGGGAGTTGTAATTTCACCACAGCTGGAGTGCCGAAGGTTGCTGATCCCTGAGTTAGGAGAAAGTGATAGTCTTAGTGACGGTGGTCGTCTGTGGACTACACAACAGCCAACCTAAATAATGCCACACAATATGCTGCTGTCAATTGGAAGATATGTTAAAACTGCCTTTTATTTGACTGAGCTGATTGCTGTACTGTAAAATTTAAGTAGGTTGCCCTCTAGGTGCATTATTAGCATTTAATAAAACAAATCTTTGTTTCCGATGACCTGTCTATCTCGAGTTAGAATCCAATTGTGATATCTCCTCATTTTTAACTTATCTTCTATTCGGTCAGCCTCTCTCTAATACCGACAGTGGATTTTCTTTGTGTGATATTGTTGATGCCACCTATTTCTCTCCTTAAAGGGGTTGGCCACTTTCTGGTTACTCTTGACCAGTGTGTATGTGAGATGATTATATGGCACTTACTAATATAGCCTTTGTTGAACTTATGCACCATTTTCTATATTTTATAAGGTATGCCCCCCGTTTTTTAAAAAGTCTTTTGTGCTGTCGACACAAAGGCCCTGTCCATAAGATGGTCACTTATGGAGGCAAATCCAATCAGCAGCCTCCATGTGATGTCCCTCCATTCAAATACACTGCACTGCCATCTGTTGAATGTTTAGTGCAAGTACAGTGTGTTTGAATAGAGTGTACAACCCCTTTTAACATTAAATTCAAAATAGAAATCTCAGTTGGGTGGAAGCAATAAGTAAACCGAATATTAACCCCTTCACGCCCAGCGCCGTACATGTACGGCGCAGCGGGACGTGACTTGCCGCCCAGCGCCGTACATGTACGGCGCGCTGATCGGGCGGGTGCAGGAGCTGCGCCCGCCCGATCAGCGGCGGGGGTCCGGCAGTGCCCAGGTGCCGGACCCCTGGGGAATGCGCCAGCATCGGTGAAAACACCGATGCCGGCGCATTAACCCTTCATGTGCCGCAGTCAGCGCTGACCGCGGCACATGAGGTGTGCGCATATTCAGGATGGCGAGCGGGGGAGCCATCGGGTGCCCGCGCTGCTGTGACGGGGACCCGATGGCTTGGATGGCAGCCCGATGCCTTTCTTAGGCATCGTGGCTGCCATCCCTGCGAGCCTGTGCGATCCAGCCCCCTGGATCGCACAGGAAGCAGGCTGTAAGTGTATTACTGTGAGTAATACACTTACAGCCAATGCATTACAATACAACAGTATTGTAATGCATTGTAAAGGGGATCAGACCCCCAAAAGTTGAAAAAAAGGTGAAAAAAAGTTAAAAAATAAAGTTAAAAAATAATAATAATAAAAGTTTTCAAGTAAAAAAAAGAAAAACGCCATTTTCCCCCCAATAAAGTAAAAAAAATGTTAAAAAAAGAAAAAAAAAGAAAAAGTAGGCATATTGGGTATCGCCGCGTCCGTATGGACCGGCTCTATAAAAATATCACATAATCCATCCCGCCAGGTGAACACAGTAAAAATAAAAAATAAAAACAGTGCCAAAACAGCCATTTTTTGGTCACCTTCCCCCACAAAAAGTGTAATACTACGCGATCAAAAGGCGTATTTATCCCAAAATGGTACTAATAAAATCGTCATCTCGTCCCGCAAAAAATGATACCCTACCTAAGACAATCGCCCAAAAAATAAAAAAAATATGGCTCTTAGAAAATGGCAACACAAAAAAAGATTTTATTCTGTTCAAAAATAAATCTAATGTGTAAAACTTTCCAAAAATAAAAAAGTTAGACATATTGGGTATCGCCGCGTCCGTAACAACCTGCTCTATAAAAATATTACATGAGATGGCCCCCCAGACAAATGCTGTAAAAAAATTGTTAAAAAAACTATGCCAAAATAGCCATTTTTTCCCTCTTGCCTCACAAAAAGTGTAATAGCAGGCGATCAAAAAGGCATATTTGACCCAAAATGGTACCAATCAAACCGTCATCTTGTCCTGCAAAAATGATACCCTACCTGAGACAATCGACCAAAAACTGAAAAAAATATGGCTCTCTGAAAATGGCAACACAAAATAAAGATTTTATTCTGTTCAAAAATGCATCTAATGTGTAAAACTTTCCAAAAATAAAAAAGTTAGACATATTGGTATCGCCACGTCCGTAACAACCTGCTCTATAAAAATATCACATGAGATGGTCCCCCAGGTGAATGCTGCAAAAAAAAAAAAAAAACTATGCCAAAAAAACCATTTTTTTCCCTCTTGCCTTACAAAAAGTGTAATAGCAGGCGATCAAAAAGGCGTATTTGACCCAAAATGGTACCAATCAAACCATCATCTTGTACTGCAAAAACGATACCCTACCTGAGACAATCGACCAAAAACTGAAAAAATATGGCTCTCTGAAAATGGCAACACAAAATAAAGATTTTATTCTGTTCAAAATGCAATCTAATGTGTAAAGCTTTCTAAAAATAAAAATGGTAGACATATTGGGTTACCACCGTGTCCGTAACAACCTGCTCTATAAAAATATCACATGATTTGCCCTCTCTGGTGAATTCTGTAAAAATTTTTTTTAAAAAACTATGCCAAAACAGCTATTTTTTTCACCTTGACTCACAAAAAGTGTAATACCAAGCGATGAAAAAGTCTTATGTACCCCAAAATGGTACCAATGAAAACATCAGCTCATCCCGCAAAAAACGAGCCCCCACATAAGACAATAACTCAAAAAAATAAAAATCAATGGCTCCCGCAAACCATTCCATCAAAATCTGTGTTGTAATATCCATATGGCGCTCCTTCTGTTTTGAGTCCTGCCATGTGCCCCCACATCAGTTTACCACAACATATGGGGTGTTGCCGTATTCAGGAGAAAATGGGTAACAAATTATGTGGTGCTTTTCTCCTGTTACCCCTTATGAAAATACAACAAATTTGGGGCTAAAGCAACATTTTATTGGAAGAAATGAAATTTTTCATTTTCACAGCCAAGTGTTTCCAAATTCCATAAAACACTTAGGGGGTCAAAGTGGTCAGTACCCCCCTTAATATATTTGTTGAAGGGTGTAGTTTCCAAAATGGGGTCACTTTTTGAGGGTTTCCACTCTAGGGGTACGTCAGGGTCTCTCAATTACAAAATGGTGCCTAAAAACTATTCTAGCAAAATCTGCCTCCAAAATCCATATGGCGCTCCTTTCCTTCTGACCACTGCCACAAACCCATAGAGACGTTTACCACCACATATGGGGTATTTCTGTAAACTGCAGAATCAGAGCAATGTATATTGAGGTTTAGTTTGCTGTTAACCCTTACTGTGTTGCAAGAAAAAATTATTAACATGAATAATCTACCAAAAAATTGAAATTTTGAAATTTCACCTCCATTTTCCTTTAATTCTTGTGGAACACCTGAAGGGTTAGCAAAGTTTGTAACAGCAGTTTTTTATAATTTGAGGGTGTAGTTTCTAAAATGGGGTCATTTATGGGGGGTTTCATTATGTAAGCCCTCAAAATCACTTTATATCTGAATTGGTGCTTAAAAAAATGGTTTTGGAAAATTTGGTGAAAATTTGAAAAATGGCTTCTAAACTTCTAAGCCCTCTAACGTCCCAAAAAAGTAAAATGACATTTATAAAATGATGCCAACATAAAGTAGACATATGGGGAATGTAAATAATAACTATTTTTGGAGGTATTACTATGTATTTTGAAAGTAGAGAAATTGAAATTTGGAAATTTGGAAATTTTTCAAAATTTTTGGTAAATTTGGTATTTTTAAAAAAATAAAAATGAAATATTTTGCCAAAAATTTACTACTGTCGTGAAGCACAATATGTGACGAGAAAACAATCTCAGAATGGCCTGGATAAGTAAAAGCATTCCAAAGTTATTACCACATAAAGTGACACATGTCAGATTTGCAAAAAATGGCCTGGGCATGAAGGTGAAAACAGGCCCGGGGCTGAAGGGGTTAAACTGATTGTAAATATACGCAGAAAAATCTGGCATGGCAGTCGGCTAATTACATATATACATTATTGTGACTGCATCATAATACATAGCCTATACATTATGACATCAGAACAGCATAGAGTCTATATATTTGTGAGTCTATATACTGTATGCACATACATACACCACTACTGTGACATCACAGTGAAAAGAAGAAAACTACACACATATAATAAAATTATAATAATAACAACTCATCCTATAAATACACTATGGTGGGTGACAGCATCACAAGAGCAGAAGCCATTAATACATTCACCACTGGGACATCACCACAGTAGGGCAAAACCTATAAATATAGACACTCTGTAGGCATCTTTGTATTTGCTTATGCAGTGAGTGCACAGCATTTTAGCACCTGCATATTTATATCACTTTGGGAAGGTTATGTTATGGCTACTGACTGCCTCCATCTAGATTGTGCACTACTACCATTCTACAGGACTGCTTTCAATTGGTGCAGAATAAATTTTGTCACTGAAGCAAAAAGATTGTATTGTATAGAACAGTTCCACAACTTCATATAACGAAATCACTAAAAATCTGTGGAATATAAAAAATAAAGGGCAGCATGGTAGGTCAGTGTTTAGCACTGCGGTCCTGAGTTCAAATCTGATCAGGGACAACATCTGCATGTATTTTGTACATTCTCCTCATGTTTGCATGGGTTTCTTCTGGGTACTCCGGTTTCCTCCCACACTCCTACAAAATTTACCTTAGTGTGTGTTGTAGTTGAGCACCACTGTATGGCAGCTACTGATTTCCCAGGGAGTCACCCCAGTTACACCACTATTCCTGCACTTTGAGCCCCTGCAAGAAAAGTGCATCACAAATGTTTGTCATTGTCATATAAACAAATACACAACTACACAGGATCACAGACCATGGAGGAATTAGGGGTGAAATATTGTGGTGCAATATAGACCCACATTTTTGCCCTAGATGTCCTACACAGGTGTACAGTGCACTGACCCTAACAAGGTGGACCCAGTTCTTCAGCCTCCCATCTGAAATGTCCCAAGGTTCAAGGCTTCATCAGGAGACTCAACTAGGGGAAAACATATCTACATATAACACATGTATCATGCACATGCATCCATATGGCCTGATAAAGATACTAGCATTCAGAAAATTACGCCAACTTCGAGCTGACGGAAGATGATGTTAGGTTCAACCTATCCACCAAACCTAATACTGCCTTACATCAGCAAGTGGTTGGAGTAAGATGGGCTCCTGCTGTAACAGCTGGGATCAGAGATAACTCTTATCCCAGATGTTTAATGCCCTGCTAACTGTGGCAACTGTTGTGGAAGTGGAAGTGGTGGAAGTGGTGGGAGAGCACTGCCTTTGTCTTCACATTGGCCGTACTGTGTAGTGATAGCAAGTATAGATAGTTTTGGCTGACAGGGGCCTAACAATGCCCCCAAGTCTGCCATCTTAGTACTCCTGTCAGAGGCAGGGCCTAATAGAATACTCTAAAGTATTATGCTGACAGGTATAATACACTGCAGTACATGTTAAAATGGGACATAAAAGAGTAATTATACATTTAATAAAATATGTCATAAAACATAAAAAACTATGTAAATTGGGTGTTGCCGTAATCTTACTGAATTGCAGAATAAAGTGAACATGGTATTTAGGTTGGGAATACACAGAGATCAAACTCCATCACCTCATGAGTCAGTAATTGACAAAACACGCAGGAACAAGTACATTATTCTCCCACCTAATAGGGTCTTTGCATGTACTGCAAGTTTGTATCGCTCATAGATCTCGCAACATGAGAACTTAATTCGACTTCTTCATACGGTAAGATTGTTCAATTATAATACTGGATATATTTGTGATTCCATTAATCAGTTTGTGGGGCTGATATATATACTCCATATGGGAGATTTTTGTCTTTGTTGTATGCAATTTGTAGTGCTGTGTCTGGTTTGTTGCATGGTTTGTTTTGGTGTGCGCACAATTTTAGATTGTATATCTAACCTTTATTTTATCCTTGAACCATTAAAAGTCACGTTTTAATTACTAGAGATCTTGGCCATGACACCCTGTGTAGGTCAGCGCTGTGTAACACTACTGGATTTTTTGCAATTCTGATGTCTTAGGCAAGGGCCTTAGTCACGGCACCCA
Source organism: Rhinella marina (assembly GCA_900303285.1). NCBI lineage: Eukaryota > Metazoa > Chordata > Amphibia > Anura > Bufonidae > Rhinella > Rhinella marina. The sequence continues at coordinate 6,491 of ONZH01022307.1, forward strand.
TCGCACAACCAAGTGTCACTGTATAGCTAAGCAGCCATTGAACGGAATAGGGTCACTTTTGGCGTTTTTTTAGGTTTTCATCAAGGATTCAGGTAGTTTTGATGGCAAGAATAGTGCAGTCTGCATTGCTATTCTTTCTGATCAAAAATACTGGAACCTCAAACGGAACGGAACCTGATGGACCTCATTATAAGTGTTAAAGAAATTTAGTTAGTTGGTGAACACAATTGTGCTAGGGTTGTATATTTCATTATTAGGTGGTCTCCATCTCCTTATAAACATATCTCTTATATCTTATAATCTCTAAGCTCCATTAGATGTCACATATGCTTAAAAATAAAAATGACTCATAATCACTTGATTATAGGGGGAATCACAAATGAAAATGGTGTAGGTATAGATGACATAGATCCTTTATAAACAGAGGCTGTGACTCTAATATGAGGAAATCCTAAAGGGTATATTATATGGGCCGATAATTGGGAACCAACATTCCTATGAACATTTTATTCACCCAATCACTGTCGCATGTAAATGTTCTCCTGATCACTCAATATGATCTCATCTTTGATCTACTATTAAATGCGTTATTGTCGTCAGCGCATCGCCCCTGTGTAAACATGTAAAATGCTGCTAATAAATAACCACTGTATCGGGACAAACAATTGTATAAAACTTTGGTTGTCCCCATACTAACTATTATTGCTACATGCAAATGGCATTTAACAAGCACAGGTAGTAAATCTGCCAATGTACAATGACCCTTAGGAGCCACTCATACTTAAATACAGAAATTTAAAGGATTTACAAACATGACAAACTAGTAATCTGATTAGAATTTGCATCCTGTATATGGTGTATTTGTTGGTAAGATGATTGTGAATGTGCTTATCCTGCATATATTAAAGTTACTTGTAAGATTATTGGGCACCTCAATGTTCCTCTTGTAAATGGTATATATGTTATCAATATAATTGGGCATCCACAGTGTTCCTGTATAATTGTACAGTTTCTAATAAAATGATTGGACATAAACTACCGTATGTTTAACCAGGGTATGGTACATTTGTTGAAAAGATTGACAATCTATATTGTGTATCCTGTATATGGCATATATGTTATCAATATGATTAGGCATCCTCAAAGTTTATCCTGTATATGGCAAATTTGTTGTTTTATTGTTTTACTAGTTTTAAAATAAAATACAAAATGCATGTATGTACTCTACCCAGAAGTACGAGCAGGCCCTTAGAAAGATTTTAGAAAAATTGCCTGAAATTGTTTAAAATGTCATTTTGCTTTTAGGAAAATTCAAAGAGTTGTTTTATTTATGTCTGAGATTATTTGCTCCATCTTCAGACAAAGAGTGGCCTGAAAATTTCAAGCACTTTGTATAATATCTAAACCAAATGCCTAATGTGTCTGGTATATTTGTCTATGATCATAGCATCTACTTTGAACACATACTCTCTTGTATATTTTTACGTGGCAATACGTGTAGTTCTATAAATGCATCTTGGCCACTTCACAATCATAAGCACATCCAAGGGGGAAACAGCCTGGGTAGGCAGAGTACCCATGCACCATGTAAGAGAAATTAGTAAGTGTTTGTGCAATTACTACAACAATTGAAGAGGCCGACATCAACATTATAACTTTAAGAGGTTATTTATTTTAATATCAGTATTGAAATATACTGTTATTACAAATGGAACGCATTTTTTTCAACCTACACAATTGTGTACTGTAGTCATAATACAGGAAAAAAACCTCCAAATAGTTAATGTTTTTTTACTTAGATGGACTTAGACGCCCAAATATTCAAGCAGATTATCGGGAACTAACGTTCCTGAGAACGTTGATCCCGACAATTTTGTTAAATGAGCAGCCAAAATGCTTGTTTCATCTGGTTATCCTGTCATTTGTGTAGGCACATAAATTTTTATTTCTGGGCAGCAGATTGTGCTGTCTAAAAAGAGATCTGCTGCCCAGAAACAATATAACTGTATGCGAGCGATCACTTGTCCTCATATTGTGGAGATGATTGTTGCATATAATGCAGCGGCCTCCTCCACTGAAAGAGTAGCCAATTGTCGAGAAGCATGCTTCCTTTTCCGACAATCCTTGGCTGCTCGCACGTGTAAATGTGCCTTTATTGTTTTAACTAGCAAGCCGGGTCTCCCTGTTGCTTCAGGTTCTTCTAGTTACTCATTTTGTTTTGAATCTGGATTTGGTTATAGCTTATCATGTGAGTGATTGAATAGGGTGGAGTTGCAGATCTAACCTTTATATATTCAGGCCTTGGTCCATTCTGATTGTCTCATATAGTGCTGGTAGGTCCATTCCCTTCCAGCTAGTTTGTACTTTGCTCTGTGTTCTAGGATATGTATACAGTAGTTCCACAGGCTTTTTTTTTTTACTGTGTTTTGTATTTGTTTGCTGTATTGTCCTGCCTGGTTTGCTGACTTGAATTCAGATAAGGTCCTATCTGTATTGCTCCATTTGTGTTCATTGTCCTTGTATTTTATTATCTAGCCGTAGGCCATTACTTCTGCCATCATATCCTTCTTTCGTGACCTGAAGTGGATGATCTGCTGATCATCTCCTTATTAGTGATGAGCCGAGCATGCTCGCCATACGATATGCAGCCGAGCATGGCGGTGCTCGGGACCATGCTTGAGTCCCCTGCCTCCACACGTTTCTTTGGCTGCTAAGCAGCCAATCAGCGTGTGGGGAGGTACTGGCATTCACTGTAATGCCGTAGACATATTGGCTACTGGCATTTACAATGATTGGCTGGCGGGAATGCGTCATCCGGTGACATGTGACCCGGCTCAGTCTTAGACAGGGAGAGCTGCTGCAAGTAGCAAACAGATAGTGTAGGGATAGAATTGGCTAGGCAGGGCTAGTTTTTTTCTGTTGAAAAGACCCAAAAGCCCTTTTAAGGGCTATTATATCTGGCTGAAATATATATATATTTTTTTTTTTTTGGGGGGGGGCAAAAAATTGCACAAGGTTGCCTGACCTAAACACCACCTGCGCAGTGTGTGCATTATAACGTTTATGTGTCCTATATAATACCTGACATCCGTGTCATTTTTTCTGCCACTAATCAAGGCGACATTACCTCTGTTGCGTGTGCATTATAACGTTTCTGTATCTTATATACCCGACATCTGGTGTCATTTTTTCTGTAGCTAATCAAGGCGACATTACCTGCGCTGCGTCTGCTGTATAACGTTTGCGCAAGGAGGGATAGACAGTGTAGGGATAGGATTTGTCTATGCAGGGCTAGTTGTTCTGTTTAAAAGACCCAAAAGTCCTTTTAAGGACTATTGTTATACTTGGGCTGCAATATTTTTTTTCATGGGGGGCAAAAGGAGCTCAAGTTTGCCTGACCTAAACACCACCTGCACAGCGTGTGCATTATAACGTTTCTGTATTCCTATATACCTGACATCCGGTTTCATTTTTTCTGCCTCTAGTCAAGGCAACATTACCTGTGTTGCGTGTGCATTATAACGTTTCTGTTTGCCTAAATACTTGAAATCCAGTGTATTTTTTTTCTGCCGCTAATCAAGCGACATTACTAGCGCTGCGTCTGCTGTATAACGTTTGCGCAAGGAGGGATACATCAAGGAGACATTACCTGTGTTGCGTCTACTGTTTTGTATCCTAAATATTTCTGACATTAGGTTGAAATTTTTCCTGCTGTTGGTGACAGCAACAGTACCTGTGTTGCGTCTGCTGTTTAATGTTTGTGTATCCTAAATATTTCTGACATTCAGTGAAATTTTTTCCTGCTGTTGGTGACAGCGACAGTACCTGCGCTGCGTGTGCTGTTGCAAGTTTGTGTATCCTAAATATTTTCTGAAATTCGATGTAATTTTTCTGCTCATACACTTAAAAAAAAAGTCTGTGCTACTGTACTTGTGACAAAATTGCATATATACCATTTAATATGCGCAAGGCGAGCAGTAAGGGATGGGAAGTGGGCGTGCTGCTTATGGTGCACGAAGAGGCCATGGCTCTGGGCGCGGTGAAACTGTGCCTGCTGGCAGAGCACAAGAAACAAAGTCATCCAAAATTCCTAGCTGCATGTCACAGTTTGCAGGGCGGTGCAAGACACCACTCTTGACGCCACACCAGTGCGACCCGGTAGTCGGTTGGATTGCAACAGATAATGCTTCCAGTCGGTTAAGCACCACCCTCTCTTCCACAAAGTCCAGTCTCAGTAGCCAAGAGCCTGGTCAACAAAATCCTCACCCTGATCCTCCTTCTTCCCACCATGCAGAGTCTGGGCAAACAATTGATCCCACACTCGGATATTCTGAGGAGCTTTTTTCATTGCTGTTCCTTGATTTGGGCCTCTCGCCAAGCCGCTTGAAGAGGGACATGAGGAGATGTTGTGCCCTGATTCCCAAACTCATGAGCATCCACACAGTCTGAAGAAGATGATGGTGGGGAACGGCAATTAGTGTCTGATGAGGTGCATGATGATGATGAGACACAGTTGCCAATAAGTCAAGGGCAATTAGTGTCTCAAGAGCTTGATGATGAGGATAAGACGCAGTTAAGTCAGGTTCTTGTTAGGTCACCATGTGAGAAGGAGGACCAGAGTGAGGAAGTGGAAGAGGAGGTGGTGGACAATGAAATCGCTGATCCAACCTGGGAAGGTGGCAAGACGAGCGAGAGACAGCAGTTACAGAGAGGGAGGGATCCACAGCACCACAAAGGCTGGAAGAGGCAGTGGGTTGGCAAAAGGGAGGAGATAGGCCATTGCCAACCAGGCCCGCAAACTGTTCCCTGGAGAAGCCCCTTGTGGCAATCTCCCTTGCCAAGGGGTAGGTGTTGGCAGTCTGGCGCTTTTTTGAGGAAAGTGCTGACGATAAACAAATTGTAATTTTTGCAACCTGGCTCGTACCAAAATGAGCAGAGGCATGAACACTAGTAAACTTGACCACCACCAGCATTGATCCTGCCACATGGTCAGCAAAGCACGCCTAATAGGTGGGCCGAACGCCTGGGTCCACGATCGGTGTCTGTGGGTCACACCATCTGCCTCTCTCTTCCCTCTGTTTACCTGCTGTTCCAAGACGCACCATCAGCGAGCACGTCCACTTCAGTGTCCCAGCGCAGCGTACAAATGTCTTTACTCCAAGCATTTTAAATGCAAGCGCAAATACCCAGCCACCACCCACAGGCCATAGCACTAAACGCGCAACTTACAAAATTGCTGACCCAGAAATGTTGCCATTTAGGCTGGTGGACACTGAGGCTTTTCGCATGCCTGATGGCGGCGGCTGTCCCTCGTTACGCAGTCCCCAGCCTGCCACAATTTTCCAGGTGTGCCGTCTTCCTGCCTTACACCAGCATGTGTCCCGAAACTAACAGTGCCTTGACCAACGCCGTTTTCTGGGAGGTCCCACTTAACGACTTGACACATGGACAAGTGCTTCTGGCCAGGGACGCTACATTTCGCCTGACGGCACACTAGGGTGAACGTTGTGGAGGCTGGGAGCGAGTCCGCACCCTGGGATGGCACAGATGCTACCAATGCCAAGGATTGGCGGGCCCTACTTCCATCCAGATTTCTGCCACCACCCTACAGTGGCGGCTGCAAACCCCTCCTTCTCTTCCTCCACCTCCTCCTCCACTTCCACTGCAGAATTCGCATCTTGCAGCACCAGTCAGACTTCAGTAAGTAGCTGGAAGCAGTATAGCACAGCAGTCGGGAAGCTGGCAACAGGCCGTGCTGAAACTTATTTCCTATGGTGATAAACAGCACACCAGCCGCAGAGCTATGGCAGGGCATAAGGGACCAGGCTGAGCTGTGGCTCTCGCCACCTACAGCCAGGCATGGTTGTGTCTGAGAACTGCCGCAAGTAGGTGGCGGCTTTGGAGCTCTGGCAACCTCACACACATTACCATGCCTGGCCAACTTCTTCAACTTAGTGGTTCAGCGGTTTCTGAAAACCTACCCCAATTTTCCTGAGCTACTGGTGAAGGTGCGCTGCCTGTGTGCCCATTTCCGAAAGTCACCTACAGCTTCAGCCGGTCTGGCAACGTTGCAGCAGCACTTGCACTTGCCAGCTCACCAACTACTGTGCGACCTGAGCACACGCTGGAACTCCACCTTCCACATGTTGGGCAGGCTTTGTGAGCAGCAGAGGGCAGTAGTGGAATACCAGCTGCAACACGGTCTGCGCCTTTCCAGTCAGCTTCCGCTCTTCACAAGCGACGAGTGGGCAATGATGTCTGACCTCTGTGAGGTTTTACAAAACTTTGATGAATCTACACAGATGGTGAGCGGCGATAATGCAATTATCAGCGTAACCATCCCACTTCTGTGTCTACTAAAAAGCTTACTGCTTACAATAAAGGCGGATGCTTTGCATGTGGAAGAGGTGGAAATGGGGGAAGACCCTACACAGGGTGATAGCCAGACGACCCTTGGTTCTTCTTCTCAGCGTGAATTGGAGGAGGAGGAGGAGGAGGAGGAGACGGTTGCCACCGCTACAGAGGGAGTAGTCCCATAGCAGGTTTACACCATTCTCTTCAGCGTGGATGGGGCGAAAGAGGAGGAAGAGGACGAGGAGATTGAGAATCATCCTCCTGGTGAGGAGAGCAAAACCTTGTCTGTTGGGACTCTGGCACACATGGCTGACTTCATGCTATGCTGCCTTTCCTGTGACCCTCACGTTATACGCATTTTAGCCAACACCGATTACTGGTTGTTCACCCTTCTCACCCCTGCAACAAAGAGAACTTCTCCTTCTTATTTCTCTGGTGGAGAGGACTAGCAAAATGGTGCAATACCAGAAGGCCCTTGTAGAAAAATTGCTCCAAAAATTTCCAGCTGACAACGCTGGCGGCAGAGTACGTAGTTCCTTGGCCACCTGTGGAGGGTAGATGAGAGGGAGCACACAGCAAGTTCCAACAAAGGCAGGGCGACACTCTCCGAGGCCTGGGACAGTTTCATGACACCCTGCCAGCACCCTCACCCTGATGAGCGGCCTAGTGTCACAAGGAGGGAAAAGTTTTGAAGATGGGGAAGGTGTACCTAGCTGACCGTGTTAACGTCCCTCAAGCGATCCCTCTGTGCCTTATAATTATTGGTGTCAAAACTGGACACGTGGCCACGAACTGGCGCTCTACGCCTTGGAGGTGCTCGCCTGCCCCTGCTGCCAGCGTTTTGTCGGATCGGGTATTTAGTGCCGCTGAGGGCATATAACTGATAAAACGCAACCGCCTGTCAACTGAAAATTGTCTGACAGGTTTGACGCTTATCAAATGAACAAGGCCTGGAATGCCCCTGACTTCTCTTACCCCATTCAAGAGGGAAAGCGGGCTTAACATGAAGGAAACTTTTAAATCTGGCTTTCATAGGGTTATATTAAATTACACTGTTATTCCCATGGTACCCCTTTCCCTCCTTTCTTTGGTCTTTCTTTACTCTTCATCCTCTCATCATATGAATAACTGCTTATTTAGGCTGCCCTCGCGTTCACCAGCAGGCCCTCCACCGCAATTATTTAAGACGCTCACCAGCGAGGCCCTCTACCACTAATTATTAAAGACGGTCACCAGCAGGCCCTCACCACTAATTTTTAAGACGGTAACCAGCAGGCCCTCACCTGTAATTTTTAGACGGTCAGCTCAGCAGCAGGACCTCACCCAAATTTTTAGATGGTCAGCTCAGCAGCAGGACCTCACCCATAATTTTTTAGACGGTCAGCTCAGCAGCAGGACCTCACCCATAATTTTTTAGGCGGTCAGTTCAGCAGCAGGACCTCATCCATCATTTTTTAGATGGTCAGCTCAGCAGCAGGACCTCACCCATAATTTTTTAGACGATTAGCTCAGCAGCAGGACCTCACTCATAATTTTTAGAAGGTCAGCTCAGCAGCAGGGCCTCACCCATAATTTTTTAGACGGTCAGCAGCTGGCCCTAACGCATAAATTTTTAGTTGGTCAGCTTAGCAGCAGGCACTCGCCCCTAATGTTTTAGACAGTCAGATGAGCAGCAGGCACTCGCCCCTAATGTTTTAGACGGTCAGCTCAGCAGCAGGCACTCGCCCCTAATGTTTCTAGACGGTCAGCTCAGCAGCAGGCACTCGCCCTAATGTTTTAGATGGTTCATCTCAGCAGCAGGTACTCGCCCCTAATGTTTAGACTGTCAGATGAGCAGCAGGCATTCGCCCTAATGTTTTAGAGGTCAGCTCAGCAGCAGACCCTCACCCCTAATGTTTTAGAGGTCAGCAGCAGGCCATCAATCCTAATTTTTTCAAGGGTGTGTCTGATTGCCCTCCTTTATGTGTAATAAAGGGTGTATTTGAATGCCTGTTCCTTGTAATTTATGACAGCTCTTTCACTTTGTGCATAGGCTTTATGAGTGTAGGAGTCCCACGACTATGAACAATGTACCACAATGTGAAGGAGGCCCTCCTTTATGTGATATACCGGCTGTATCGGAGTGCCTGTTCCTTGTAATTTTTGCCCAGCACTTGCGCTTTATGTACAAGTAAGTATATGTTTCCTAACAATATTTCCTCTAAAATGTTATCTTCGGTTTTGGGTGTATTCTTGTCATTCCGTACAAGTGGCGTAATACTCGGACAACATCATTAACAGCAGCGACTTTGGAGTCCAAGATGCGCCCAGACATCCTCCCCATGCTGTTCCCAAACCATTTCAGTGGTGTTTCCACCATTTTCTCACCTTTCCCTATGAACCAGACACCCTCCCTCTTCAGAGCAGGGGGTGCCTGGTTTAGTGCTCTGGTTCTCCCATTGATTTCCATTGTGCTCGTGTGCTTGGTCGAGCACTCGAGCATCACCTAGTGTTCGACCCGAGCACACCCGAGCACCCAGTACAGTGCTCGATCAACACTACTTCTTATTCCCTGACCCTTAGCATTCCTTTCCTGTCATCTATGGGTGAGTTTGTTTAAGTGTATTGTTTTCAGCCACTTTTGATTTCTGGCTTCATATACAGAGTGTAGCAAAAGTCTGAACACACTCTTTAACTTGTGTGTTTTTTAGAAAATTGACTTCCATTGTGTGAAAGTATTAATTGGGAGAGAGAGCTGCAATATTTGGTGAAGGAAGTGTTTTTGGAAGCTATTTTTATATCTTCCGTATTGAATTCAGTTCAGGTTTTTCCAATGGAAAGGGAGACAGTGTCAGTTTTGACCTTTCTTTACCTGTTAAAGGAGTTGTCTCACTTCAGCAAATGGTATGCTGCAGTTTTTCCGGCCACCTCTCGGCATGTTTGCCATGCTGCGGCGGCCAGACCTCCGTCCCATCCCCATTATAGTGAATGGGGGCCGGAATGGACTTCTGGCAGCATATATGGGCCAGTGTTAGTACAGGGGAACAGCCTGCCGGATCCTGCACACACCTAGAGTTGTTAAAGACTGAAGACATCAACCAAATTAGTCTCTACCAGCCATCTCCCCTTTCCCTGCCAAGTTGATGTTAGTGCACATATTCTTTATATCCAGGATTGTTACAATTACACGATAGCTGCAATGGCATGTGACTGATGCAAAAAGCTGCCTCAGATGCCCTGGTCACAATTGACCACGGCATCTGGGGGCTAAATGACCTGATGATGTGTGATGCCGCCTCTTTCACCCCACTCCCACATGTGATCAGCTGGATCATCATCTACTACTGGTCTGGTCGTCACTTATGTCACCCTCACCAGTTCTCATGGCCATGTCCACTCGCAACACTTGCTCCCCATTCCTACTGTGATCATCGATAGTTGCACACCTAAAAGGAGGATGCAGCACACCTCTCCTCCAAGTGTTGCTGCTATTGGGCTGCTGACTGTCCTCACTAAGCTGGTCCTTGCTGAAAAGCAAAGCAGATGAGCCGGCAGCATTCATTACTTCCACAGCAGAAGGAGCAGCAAAAGAAAGAGGCGAGTTGCAGGACAGATGACGGCAAGAGGTTGTTCCTGGGCAATGCCATACTAAGTGTCAGAGGGACCCACCGATTCTTGGCTGTGGTGTGTCTGGACATCACTTGAGATGATGTTGAAGAACCGGAGTAAACCATTCCTAGTACAGCTGGATTGTTGGTCAAAACACGACCGCTGAATGGCAGTGGCAGCTCTGGCTTGTTGTGACTGCTTCCACCATCACCACTTCTTCTGCTGCTACTTTGTGCCGGCTACAACTACATTTTGCCACTGTCCATTCTTTTTGAGGGCCCAGACAACTGTCTGTTGGCTGTATTGTATAGTAACTGAATCAGTATTGTAATTAAGTATGAATGGCACAGCAGTTGATAAATGCACCTATATATTAGACCGCCTGTTGACTCTGAGTGTGATGCACAATAAGTCAGACAGAACAGATTAAGTATGAATGGCACAGCAGGTGAACACGATAAACACGTCTATATATTTACCCCGCCTGTTGATACTGATTCTGACGCACAATAAGTCAATGTATAACAGAACAGAATAAGTATGAATGGCACAGCACGTGAACACGATAAACGCATCTATAGTATAGTATAGAAGACCGCCGGTTGATACTGATTCTGACACACAGTAAGTCCATGTATAACAGAACAAATTAAGTATGAATGGTGCAGCAGTTGAACTAGATAAACATGCCTACATATTAGACTGCCTGTTGACACTGAGTCTGATGCACAGTAAGTCTCTGTATAACAGAACAGGTTAAGTATGAATGGCGCAGCAGTTGAAGTAGATAAACGCATCTATATATTAAACCCACTTTTTGATTCTGATGAAAAAAAAATCTATGTATAACTGAACTGCAGGTGAACAAGATTCACAGGGAGATTACACTCAGCTATGCTCTCCCTACAGTGTCTAAAATGCTCACATCAATCTTCTTACATTGTCCCTGCACTGTCCCGTCACTCTCCCTATCCATTATTCTACAATTAAAAGCTTTCTGAAACATTGTCCCTAGCTCTTGCCATGTCTCTCCCTAAGCTCAGCTCACAGAGAAATGGCAGAAACCGTGTGGGATTAGGCTTTTATAGGGTTGTAACTTGACAAGGGATTGCTATCTGTGGACTGGCTGGCTGCACGGCATTATGGGTGATGTCATGTTCCTGGGCTTCTTGTTTTCACCTTGTAACACGCTGACATATTAGGAAAAAACTATTGTTAGCACGAAGAGCAAGGAAATTCGAATTT
>ONZH01022308.1:0-45308 GCA_900303285.1 Rhinella marina
GTTTGGTGAGTCCTGCTGTGTGTGTGTGTGTCCCTGTGTGTGTCCCTGTGTGTTTGTCTGTCCCTGTGGGTGTGTATGTCTGTCCCTTTGTGTGTCTTTCTGCCCCCCTGTGTGTTTGTCTGTCCCTGTGTGTCTGTCTGTCCCCCTGTGTGTGTCTGTCTGTCCCCCTGTGTAGCTGTCTGTCCTCCTATGTGTGTCGCTGTCTGTCCCTGGGTGTCAGTCTGTCCCTGGGTGTCAGTCTGTCCCTGGGTGTCTGTGTGTGTGTCCCTGTCCCTGTCCATCCTTGTCCCTGTCCATCCTTGTCCCTGTCCCTGTGTATCCCTGTCGTGTGTCGGTCCCTGTGTGTGTTTGTCCCCCTGTGTGTGTGTCTGTCCCCCTGTGTGTGTTTTTCCCCCTCTATGTATGTCTGTCCCTGTGTCCCTGGGTGTTTGTCACCATCATCATGCCCACAGTGTTCCTATGTCTTGACGCAGCTGCATCAGGACGTTCTGTGCAGGGCAAGAAGAAGAAGACGGAAGAGTAGACAGCGCCGCCAGCATGGAGTCCCATGGAAGAGGCACAGGGAGGCACACTAAGGACGCAGGTAACACATGATGTACACTAGTGTTATCTGTGGTTTTACATAGGACTGCAGGTAACACTACCACATGATGTACACTAGTGTTATCTGTGGTTTTACATAGGACTGCAGGTAACACTACCACATTATGTACACTAGTGTTATCTGTGGTTTTACATAGGACTGCAGGTAACACTACCACATGATGTACACTAGTGTTATCTGTGGTTTTACATAGGACCGCAGGTAACACTATAATATATATCCCTGTGTGTGTGCATATATATAATATATATATATATACTGTATATATATATATATATATATATATATATATATATATATACACACACACAATATACAGTTACAATAATTGCACTTTATATTTGGGTGGGGGGCCCAGTTCTGAGATTCGCTATGGGGCCCCTCGATTTCTATGTACGCCCCTGGTCAGTACAGAGATCTCTTCCATGATCTATTTATCCCCAGGACTGTTACTGTGGCGAGGAGACATCCTCTACGTCTGGAGGAAAAAAGGTTTGTATACAAATATAGAAGAGGATTCTTTACGGTAAGAGCAGTGAGACTATGGAACTCTCTGCCTGAGGAGGTGGTGATGGTAAGTTCACTAAAAGAATTCAAGAGGGGCCTGGATGTATTTCTGGAGTGTAATAATATTACAGGTTATAGCTACTAGAGATGAGTCGTTGATCCAGGGAGTTATTCTGATGGCCTTATTGGAGTCGGGAAGGAATTTTTTTCCCCTAAAGTGGGGAAAATTGGCTTCTACCTCACAGGTTTTTTTTTTCCTTCCTCTGGATCAACTTGTAGGAAAACAGGTCGAACTGGATGGACAGATGTTTTTTTTCGGCCTTATAAACTATGTTACTATGTTACTAGATGGCCCACAGGTGAATGCTGTATTTTTTTTTAAACTATGCCATTTTTTTCACCTTGCCTCACAAAAAGTGTAATACAACGCAATCAAAAAGGCGTATGTACCCAAAAAGGGTACCAATCAAACTGTCATCTCATCCCACAAAAAATGAGACCCTACCTAAGACAATTGCCAGAAAAAAAAAAGGCTCTCAGAAAATGGCAGCACAAAAACAAGATTTAATTCTATTCAAAAATACATCTAATGTGTAAAACTTAACAAAAATAAAAATGTTAGACATATTGGGTATCGCCGCGTCCAACTTGCTCTATAAAAATATCACATTATATTCCTCCTCAAGTGAACGCTGTAAAGAAATTTTTTTTAAAAAAAAACTATGCCAAAACAGCCATTTATTGGTCACCTACCCTCACAAAAAGTGTAATAGCAGGTGATCAAAAAGGCATATTTACCCCAAAATGGTACCAATCAAACTATCATTTCATCCCACAAAAATGAGACCCAACATAAGACAATAACTCAAAAAATAAAAACCAATGGAACCCGCAAACCAATCCATCAAAATCTGCGCTGCAAAATCAATATGGCACTCCTTCTGTTCTGAATCCTGCCATGTGCCCCCACAGCAGTTTACCACCACATATGGGGTGTTTCTGTATTCAGCAGAAAATAGGTAACAAATTATTAGGTGCTCTTCTTCTGTTACCCCTTGTGAAAATGAAAAATTTGGGGCTAAAGCAACATTTTATTGGAAGAAATGAAACTTTTAATTTTCATAGCCAAGTGTTTCCAAATTCCGTAAAATGCTTAGGGGAGTCAAAGTGGTCAGTACATCCCTTAATATATTCTTTGAAGGGTGTAGTTTCCAAAATGGGGTCACTTTTTGAGGGTTACCACTCTAGGAGTACGTCAGGGTCTCTTAATTACAAAATGGTGCCTAAAAACCATTCTAGCAAAATCTGCCTCTAAAATCTGTATTTCCTTCTGACCACTGCCACATGCCCATAGAGCAGTTTACCGCCACATATGGGGTATTTCTGTAAACTGAAGAATCAGAGTAATGTATATTGAGATTTAGTTTGCTGTTAACCCTTGCTGTGTTGCAAGAAAAAAATTGATTAACATGAAAAATCTGCTTAAAAAATTAAATTTTGAAATTTCGGCTCCATTTACCTTTAATTCTTGTGGAACAACTAAAGGGTTAACAAAGTTTGTAATGTCAGTTTTGAATAAATTGAGGGTGTAGTTTCTAAAATGGGGTCATTTATGGGTGGTTAACTTTCCATTATGTAAGCCCCTCAAAATCACTTTATATCTGAATTGGTGCTTCAAAAATGGTTTGGGAAATTTTGTTGAAAATTTGAAAAATGGCTTCTAAACTTCTAAGCCTTCTAACGTCCTAAAATAGTAAAATGACATTTACAAAATGATGCCAACATAAAGTAGACATATGGGGAATGATGACTGATAACTATTTTATGAGGCATTACTATCTGTCTTAAAAGTAGAGAAATTCAAATTTAGAAAATTGTGAATTTTTCCCAATTTTTGGTAAATTTGGGATTTTTGTAAAAATAAAGGAAAAATATATTGTCTCAAATTTATCACTGTCATGAAGTACAATGTGTCACGAGAAAACAATCTCAGAATGGCTTGAATAAGTAAAAGTGTTCCAAAGTTATTACCACATAAAGTGACACGTCAGATTTGAAAAAAATGGCCTGGGCAGGAAGGTGAAAACAGGCCCGGGGTAGAAGGGGTTAAAATAACATATAATTAGAGATGAGCGAATCATCCAAAATTCGCTTCGCCGAATGTTCGTTACGTTATTATGTAGTGCTCTGCAAACATTCGCTCACTAATAACGAACATACAGTTGTTAAAGGTACGTTACTTATGTGAACACGTACGCACGAGCGTACAAATTGTGTACGAATCCTCAGCGTACTATTGTCTAGCAATTGCGTAATACATAGGCACACAGTAATACATAGGCACACACAATGCTAGGCTTTGCTGGAGCGGAATGGTGGAGCAGTTGGAACACTCTGAGTCTGACCCTTGGCTACATGATACTGTATCAGCAGAAGAAAGCACGTCATCCGGCTATGATTGAGATGAGTGTGCCATCCACTCCACTACCTCATCCACTTTCTCCTCTACAACAATTTTGCGCCTTGGTGGGTTAGCCTGGTGGAACAGTTGCCAACTACTATGAATTCTACCGGTAGAAGCTGCGGCTACATGTCCTTTGCCACTGCTAGCCTGTGCCACCTTCTCCTTTTTTTTGGAGCTTGAGGTCTGGCGGGAACTGGAACCCTTTTGCTTTTCCATGCCAGACATTTTCACTTGACTGTGACCCTGCAGGTCTTTGTCTCTCTCCCTGCCTGATTAATTACCAGCCCTGGACTGGCCCTCCACTTGCCCTGCACTGGCCCTGTACTAGCCCTGATAAGTATTATGGATGCCCAGAAAAATTACACCACAATTCAGTTCAGAAACTTCAGAACTTCACAGACAGTGCTTCTGCTCGTCTCAGCAGTCACAGCACAACTGATGTCACAGGCTTACCGAGCCTATGAGCCAATCAGAGCAAGCCCTTCCCACTAGGTCAATTTACCGCTTTCTTCCCGGGCTTTTTGCTGCCTATTTCCGCACGAATAACAACCTTACAGTAAAAGTTTGCTAATTTACTGAATTCATACGCATCAGCGTATAAAGTAACTTATACGTAGCATTAGCGTACAATTCATTGGACAAGTACGTATCGTATGCGTACAAAGCTTTAAGAACATGTTCGAATCGAACAGAGCGAATCTGAAAAAATCCGGATTCGCTTCGGAGTGGAAAATTGCGTAGATTCATATCGAATCTACGAAGCGGCGAATAGATTCGCGCATCTCTACATATAATGCATAAAAATAAATAATAATCTTGAACCAGGAGGCGGAGATCCAAGTAGAGTAGGAGGTGGACATGTCGGTGTAGGTGGAAGAGGCAGAAGAGGCAGTTTTTGTGTTTTGTTTTTTAAATTTTTTTTTGGGGGGGAGGCCCCAAAACATTGGGAAATGGCAAACAGAACAAACTGTGCTGGAGTATAACAATGGCTGGGGGCAGCTGGTATACTTCTCTACTCTGCTCTACTCTACAAGTCGTGTGGGATCCATGCCTGGTTCATTTTAATGAACAAGAGCTTGTCCATGTTGGCTGTGGAAAGCTGATGTGCCTGTCCGTGATTGCACATACTGCTGTGCTAAACATACGTTCGGACAATACACTTGCCGCAGGACAGGCGAGCACCTCCAAGGCGTAAAGGGCAAGCTCATGCCATGTGTCCATTTTGGAGACCCAGAAGTTAAATAGGGCAAATCCATCAGTCAGTAAGTGTAGACGTGCAAACACGTACTCTTCCACCATGTTGCTGAAGTGCTGCCTCCTGCTAAAAACAGTCCGTATCAGATGATGGTGCTGGATATTGTGGCATGCTGACCAAGCTTTTCCACATTTTTGCCATGCTTAGCCCCCGCTATCAGACGGGAATGCCGTCAGTAGTGCATCTACCAGCGTGCACTTGTATTCACGCATCTCTCGATCATGTTCCAGTGATGGAAGTAAGGACAGTACATTGTCCTTATAGCAGGGATCCAGCAGGGTGGTCACCCAGTAATGAGCACTGGTAACAATCAGAGCAACTAGGCGGTCATTGTGCAGGCACTGCAACATGTACTCACTCATGTGTGCTAGGCTGCCCAGAGGCAACGACAAGCTGTCCTCAGTGGGAGGTGTATTGTCTGTATCCTCTGTAACCCCCCAGCCATGATCCATTGATACCCGTGAGCTGATTTGGATGCCACTCTGCTGTGAATAAGGTTCCTCATCCTCCTGGCTGGACAGTTATGTACCTGGCCGCTGTTGGTGCAGGAACCCCCCCCCCTCCGAGCCACGTGACATGTGCCAAACCACTTTCTGTCTCAGGCTCAGCTGCCACTACATTTACCCAGTGGAAAGTTAGAGAGATATAACATCCCTGCTCGTGTTTACTGGTCCACGTGTCAGTGGTTATGTGGACCTTGCCAATGATGGCGTTGTGCGGTGCACACCTGATTGGTTGTACATGGGAACCATGTACTGTGGGACAGCCACTGTCATTAAGTTTTAAAAACTGTCTCCACCAGACAGAATAGCAGCATTTCAAAGGCCAAGGATTTTGAAATGCTGGCATTTATGGTCAGGACTCATGGGTGGGTAGGGGGTACTTCCTCTTTCTCTCCAGTGTTTGGGGGATGGACAGCTTCCATGGGACAATGTGAAGATGCTCGTTGACACTGCTGGTGGTGTTGCTATCACATCCTCTTTTCGTGCCAGGTGACCCTGCCACTTCAGAGGGGGAGGAAGAGGCCAGGACCGCAGCAGAAGAGGGAGCAGGAGAAGCCTCAGATCTTTTGTGGTTTTTCAGGTGTCTCTAAATTCAAAAATGTATAGTGAAGTGCTGGATGGCACTGCTCAGCTCCAGAAAGTCCATCGGGGTATGAGAAAACGAGGAAGAATGATAGCCTCCGAAGTTCACAAGTGATTCCAGAATATAGTAATGATGTTGATAGCACTCACCACAATGTGCAATGGCATTAGGGGTACAGTTCATGCAGCTCATGCTTTGCATTTAGACACCTGGTCATGCAGGTGGTGATCCAGTTTAGAAAATTTATGCTTCGCTGAAGGCTCTGCTTGCACAGCATGCAAACAACCTGTGTCTGTTGTCGTCAGCACATTGCCTGAAGAACTCTCACACCAGGTAATTCCTTTGAGCTGGCTTTGGGGTGCACTGTCCCTTGGTGCGGTGGGCAGTAGCAGGCATACTGGCTGGGGGCCAGCCACTGTGGTTTTGCATGCTACTTCCTCTTTTGCTAGGCGGGTGGCACTGCGTTACCACCACCTCTTCCTCCAAACTGCACACCTCACTTTTCTCTAATAAAAATGTAAAAATAAAAATTAGACATCATTTTGTAAAAATGAAATGATAGTTGCATGTTAATAAGACATTAACAAAATGTATAGCGGGAGAGTGTTGATTGACCTAATAATGTAACTACCAATAGCATGCACAAAGTAGAAACAAAATGCATGAGTTACAGGGTTTCTGTCATCAGAATTTAGCTCCTAACACTGGCTGACAATAGCAATGTGCTAATGTAAGCAGACTCTAACTCTGGTATTGTAAGCTTTATTCATGCCCCCGTTCCTTCAGAATTTTTGCTTTTGTTATCTGCAAATTAGCCTCTAGGAGCGGGGGGGGCATTGCTCCTGCTCCTAGAGGCTCCGTTCTCCTAGCTCATTCCACACCCCGCCGTCCTTGATTGAAAGGGCCAGGTCAGCGTTTGTCTCTCAGGGCTGGAAGGAGAAGACGAACGCTAGCCCTGTCAATCAAGGATGGCGGGGCGTGGAATGAGGTAGAAGAACGGAGCCTCTAGGAGCAGGAGCAGGAGCAACCTCCCCATCCCCCCCCCCCCCGCTCATAGAGGCTAATTTGCATATAACAAAAGTTAAAAAAAAACAAAAACGGGGGCATGAATAAAGCTTACAATACCAGAGTTAGATTCTGCTGACATTAGCACATTGCTAATATCAGCCAGTGTAAGGGGGTACATTCTGATTACAGAAACCCTTTCATACAATCTGCTATTTTTTATCTCTTAACAGTATGAAGCATATAACAATGAAGCAATATCTTGTACTACGTTTGCTGGTCTAAAGTTAGCCAAGGATGATCTTGCAACTCTAGAAGCTGTGGTTAACACAAGTCCCTCCCACGCATGTACATTTCTGCATCCAGTATGAAATGCAAGATTGGCTAGAAAGCAGTTTAAGAGAACATATAGTACCTAAACTACAATTGCAGGAAGAATATACAATATCTGTCTTCTAATAGTTCTCCTATGCCAGGTTTTCTGGATTATTCTGTGTACAAACTGAACCCTTGTTTCATAAAAGCTACAGTATGTAGCAAATCAGCAGAGTGTTTCTCAACTATAGCCACAACTGGTATTTTTTCTGATGATGACACCTGAGGAACTGTTGCAATTACTTTTTGTATCAGTTCCCTAAAAAGGAGTTGTGGTGGGCTGCTATTTCTTCTTGCAGATTTTGAACTTAACAGCGTCACCCTTCTTGATTTCCAGTTTAAACATTTTTTTTTATGTACACGTATGCATGTTATTTATATGTATTCTATATGTATTCTATAATATGTATTTTTATGTATTCTATAAAAGGTTAAAGGGAGTCTTTCACCTGATTTTCATCTATTTAACTAACAGCAGTGCCCCACAGACAATTGCACACACATCCCAGACATACCTGTGTGCACTCTGTGTGTGTATTACATGTCCAGGAAAAGCACTTTTATTCTGCAGGAAAACAGCTCCCAAGTGCCCAGCTGAAAGTGAAACTAAAAACAGCTTTCTCTCCCGATTCGATTTCTAACAGCCATATCTTCTGATATACTGGAAGCAATGCTGTGATTTTGGTATCATTTGAAAGCTTAGAATGTCAGCTTTCAGAGAAGGTCTGCTATCAATCCCAAGATATGAGAAGCTAAAGCAGCCCTCCCCTCTTTAGTCTGGTTTGCAGCAGCAGCAGAGCTGGGCACTTGGGAGCTGTTTTCCTGCAGAATAAAAGTGCTTTTCCTGGACATGTAATACAGACACACAGTGCACACAGGTATGTCTGGGATGTGTATACAATCTTCTGTGGGGCAGTGCTCTTAGTTATATAGGTGAAAAACAGTTGAAAGACTCCCTTTAATAATAGAGGTGGACTGATCCTTCAGGCATATGGGCAGTGCACAAGCACTGATGGCAGATGTTCCTTAATCAGAAGCTACACTTTAGGGCTCTTTCACACGAGCGGATGCCGTCCGAGGAATCCGCTGCATGTAAGAATGTAAGAGAGACAAGCCCTGTACAGGACAGCAGAGTCACGGAGCATTAACATGTTTGATAATGCTCCGTGCCTCTCGGTGACCTTTTTACTACAAAATCACAGTGACAACTTTATCTCACTGTGAATTTGTAGTAAAAAGATCATCAGAGAGGCACGGAGAATTATTAATCATATTAATGCTCCGTGCCTGTGCTGTCCTGCACGGGACTTGGCTGTCTTACACACAGCGGATTCCTCGAACGGCATCCGCTCGTGTGAAAGAGCCCTTATAGATGCAGCCAAAATAAGGTTTTTGTGGGTGGGTGGGTTTTTTTTTTTGACTTGTCGAAAATGGCATGAAATGAGTTTTTTCGTGTTGTGTTTTTATAGTCATGCATTTTACTTATGTTTTTTTTTTACACACCAGTAAGAGTAAAAACCCCACCGTAGGAAGATCCAACTAATTTATTAAGAGTTGCATACCTCTTAATAAATTTGTCCCATTTTCTGCAGTCCTTGTGCCAGAACTTAAAGAGGACCTTTCATGACTTTTAAAAAATGAATCTGCACTATCTACCTGATAGTGCGTCCCCCACTGATGCCAGCAGCGTTGTTTTCTTTGCAAATTGTCCCCCGGTGGCTTCACACGGGCCCCCCGTTCTTCGGTCCGGCTTTATGCTAATTAGAAAGCATCGGAACAGGGAGGAGGAGACTCCCTGTTCCTCAATGGGCGTTGCTTCTGCCCTGCTGTGAGCGCTGTCCAATCAGAGCGGACCGCTCACAGCAGGGCCGAAGGAGTTCAACCCTGCTGTGAGCGGTCCGCTCTGATTGGACAGCGCTCACAGCAGGGCAGAAGCAACGCCCATTGAGGAACAGGGAGTCTCCTCCTCCCTGTTCCGATGCTTTCTAATTAGCATAAAGCCGGACCGAAGAACGGGGGGCCCGTGTGAAGCCACCGGGGGACAATTTGCAAAGAAAACAACGCTGCTGGCATCAGTGGGGGACGCACTATCAGGTAGATAGTGCAGATTCATTTTTTAAAAGTCGTGAAAGGTCCTCTTTAAATCTAGAAATTCACACACACTCAACATATGGACTAAGCCCTCACTCTATTGATAAAATCTGAGACTCTTAGCCAATACATTTTGATCAAAATACATCTGTGCCCACCTACCCGGCGCCACAGTGGTCTCAGTTCAGGCAGGTCCTACGCTAAACCTACCTATGCGGTTGTGCATCTATGGTTAGGAGCGCAGACCCTGCAAATATAGTGTGCTGCTCCTAGTTACCTCTTTGTGCATCCACAACCAATGAGAGGAGGAGCACACACACATATATGTACCACCTTAATCAAGGTCGTCTCTTAGATAGGTGGGGCAAAAGTGCACATGAATGCTATTTCCCTGATAATAGGAGCACATTCACACCTGAGGGTGCCACTCCTTCAAGACACATCAAAAAAATATTTATGGAAAAAAGATACAAACCATGATAGTAAAATGTGTGGATGTGCAAGGCTACTCCAACCAAGAGCTGGACTAAATTTCTTGTGTAATGTTTTCTGATGCACATACTAAATAAGTCAGCTGGAGGTCCTGCTCATAGCATGCCTCCTCCTGCCTATACCCTGTCCATGTTTTGGAAAAGTGGTGAGGGTATCAGAAACAAAGTCACATAGTTTGTAGGGCATTTTATAGTTTGGAATTTTTATAGTGGAATTTTTTGCTCCTAAAACAAATGGCAACAAAAGACAAATGCAGTATCTTTTATAATACTCTTAAAGGGGTTGTCCAATATAATTTTTAATTATACCCCTCAAAAAAATAACCAGCATAGATAGGTAAGACAGCACTACTCTCAGAGACCTCTCAGAAGGACCATTTGGTGGCGGTGCCAGCAGTATTGAGACCCGGCCTGCTAGGCTCCCCAGTACCATGAAAAAGACTCATCGAGTAAAAATGTTGCTCGTTTGGTAAAATAAACACAGATAATTCCTGAAGATATAGAGTGCTGCAATATCTTCTTATCCTCAAATAAATAACAAATTCACTCACCTGCTCCCTGCCACTCAACTGATGCTTTTGGTCCCCAGTCTGAGCTGCTGGACGGAGTCATGTGCACTGCTGAAGCCAATCACTAGCCTTCGTGGTGAGGTGTCCCAAGCAGCACTGCTGGGTCAAGTGCCACCTAGAGACAAATTTTCCTGATAACAGCCCGCTGTTCAGTAGAAGTGAAGAGCTGCATTTACAGTACATGCAGCAATCACTTCCACTGTATGGGGACAAAGGTTGGCTCATACACTCTCTCGGCAGCCAATCACTGTTCATGCACCATGATCTGCTGGACAGAAATGATCATATGATGTGCTGCACAAACGATTATTTCACCAGATAAACAAGCATTTTGCTCACTCAACAGGTGTTTGGGGGCACATTTACACAGGCCTATTATCGGATATGAGCATTTGTAGTCACATTCATTCAAAATAATAGGTCCAACAATTGTGCAGTGTAAATCCAGCTTTAATGCCTGCTCACTTGGGCGGTGTATATGCAGTATAAGGGTATGACCACTTGGTGCGGCCATGATTGTGTAGGGTTGCAGCCACGCTGCAGCCAATATGCCTCAGCCTTTCATTTAAACTAATGAAGACTGCACTGTATAGTCGTTTTTCATTAATTAATGGCCGCAAGGCACCTTCAATACCATTCATTTACCAATACCTTCATTTACCAATGGTGAGGCCATTGGTAAATGAAAGGCAGCTGCAGCTATTTGACCGCATGCTTCATGACCGCAGCATTGGCCGCAACCCAAACGCATCACGGCCATACTGTGTGGCTGTACCCAAAGGCTTTGTTAGCAATCAGTTGACAATGTAAATCTGGAGATAAGAAAAAAGTAAATAGGCATAAAATATCTAGACGCTTATGTGGGATAAATTTATGCAAATGTGTGCTCTTGGGCATATGTCTGTAAGGTACACACCTGAATACTTGCAGCCCATACATCTATTAAAATCATGAGTAAAATAAAACCATACATTCCACAAACTTATAGAAAACATGGCCTACGTTTTTTGGTAGAAGCACTTCAGTGCAGATATATGGTATTGGTTATATCTGTGCATAATGGATAGTTAGTGTGAAGGCTGACTCCAACCTATGTATTTTTGCTCTCTGCTGAGTACACAGATACATACTCCACCCCCAGCAAAATAATATTTTCAATTTTACAATCAGTAGGAAGTGGATGACTGACAGAGAGAGGAACTTCTGCAATAACTTTTTACTAAACTTACGAGCAGAGGAACAAAGAAGGATTCCTTTAAACAGCATTTGAATTATGGTGGCATTTTAAGATCCAGACGACTGGCAGAGGCAGAATCAACACAGAAGGAAATCATCTAATCATGGTAGTACCTTTTATTGTTTCTTTACAATGCCTTTTACAGCAAATGTTTTTCTTTACAATAATTCTAGAGCAAATTTAACATCAGGTGGCAGAGTCTTCTTTATAGGAGGTAGTGAGAATTAAAATGGTTTTCCTCAGTGGGCACTCTGACCCCAACTAATAGCCAGAATGGAAGAAAACTGTGCCTCTTCAGACCTCATTAACTGCTTTGTTTTCCAGCTACCAGTGAAGGATATAAAATACTGATCAGGGGGAGTTAGGCCACAAGGACTAGTGTGAATCTTGAGAGCGGGTCAGTATTCAGACTCACGCACATGAATGTTGTTTGGGTCCGCAACCAAGCCGCATTTTTTGCAGCACAGATGCGGACCCATGCACTTCAATGGGGCCACAAAAGATGAGGACAGCACTCTGGGTGTCCACAGCTGTAACTCCATTCTACAGACGTGTAGACGTGTAAAAAAATATCATGGAGAAGGATAGTACTGGTCTATTTAGGGCCAGACCTTCCGTACCAACACGCAATGCACACGCCCGGTATCCGTATTTTGCAGATCCGCCAGAGGCCTTAGCCTGTCTGGAGGAAAGGCTCTAAATTTGTGTAATACCAATTCAATAGAGATTCTCTGTATGTAAGGCTCAGTCACACCAGATGGTTGAGACTAAAAACATCCCATTCTTATGATCACTGGCGGCCACAACAGCCAGACATGTCAGATAAAGCTTTTATGGGTTATATTAATTAAAAGGTTAAACATGATTTTTGGAAACTTTTCAAAGCATCCATTTGTCATGTAAGGTGCTTTCAAAAGTGTCATTATGTCTGAATAAGTTTGCTGTAATCTTTTTTTTTTCTCTCATTGAGTTCTATGTGAACTATATTGTAAAACAAGGCAGCTCCCATCACCTGGCTTTACAAATTTTCTTTGAAATTAAATTCATATATATGAATAAAATTATTTTAATAATTTGTACCCAAGAATTAGACTGCAGATACTGCAAATGAAAGTTCTTAGTTGATCTTTATCATTGACCCAAATCATAACAGGAAATAGTACAACTCTGCCCTAAAACGCTGTTTAAATTATTACAGATGCTTCCTTTCAGAAACTCAAAAGCAACCCTATAACTGACCAAATCTATTACAAAAATGTGTATGGGTGCAGCTCAATAGTGGATTTCAACATAGCTTAAACTGTGTAACCCTGAAAGATAGATAAGCAGTGTGCTTAGCAGTGACTTCTTCCTCTCTATTCGAATAAAGAGCGATATAGGACTGGGGCTAGGCTTCATACAGTTGTCTCCAAAGTTCTCTGATTATGTATCAACCTCCATCAGTTACAGAATTAATATTTCATGACTTTATCACTTTAAAGCAGACATTTTATAGGCAAATCGTAGTCTTCAGTGAATTGAGCTTTGAATCCAAGATATGAAGTTGATTAGTTCAAAAACGTTGATTTTAATGCTGTCTCCATACAGCATTAAAATGTATTAGCTCTGAAGTCGTGTGAGACTTCAGTGAATTAATTTGGTATTGATTTTTAAATCTTTAAAAACATTTTAAATTATTAATCAGAAGTCAGGTTTCATACCGACTGGCACCTCGGTACCGAGGCCAACTTCGGATTACTAATTTAAAATGTTTTTAAAGATTCAGAAATGAACACAGAATTAATTCACTTAAGTCTTGTACAACCTCGGGGGAAACGAAAAAAATCCCTTCCCGACTCCAATCAGGCAATCAGAATAACTCCCTGGATCAATGACCCATCTCAAGTAGCTATAGCCTATAATATTATCACACTCCAGAAATACATCCAGGCCCCTCTTGAACTCTTTTAGTGAATTCACCATCACTAAGCTCTTACCGTAAAGAATCCTCTCCTATGTTTGTGTAGAAACCTTCTTTCCGCTAGTGGATTGTATTTTTCAGTCCTTCTATTTTTCATATGTATAAATATATAATGCATAGAAGTCCTGACAATGCTGAACTGAATGCTACCCCATGCCGCAGTTCAACCACCCTCTATTTTATCACCTTTTTGTGAAATATATTGGAGAATAGGGCCCAGTACTGACCCCTGTGGTGACAGTGACCCAGTCGGAGTGTGCACCATTAATAACACTCCCTGTTTTCTCACTTTTTTGTTTTTTCACTGAGCCAGTTACTTACCCACATACAGACATTTTCTCGCAGTCCAAGCATTCTCATTTTATATACTAATCTTTTATGTGGTACAGTGTCAAATGCTTTGGAGAAGTTCAGATATACGACATCCATTGATTCACTGTGGTCAAGTCTAGAACTTACCTCCTCATAGAAACTGATTAAATTAGTTTGACATGACCGATCCCTCATGAAGCCATGCTGATATGGAGTTATTTGCTTATTTTCATTGAGGTACTCAAAGATAACATCTCTTAGAAAACCTTTAACAGTTTCTAACAGTTTACCCACAAACTTACCGGCCTATAGTTTCCGGGCTCTGTTTTTGGACCCTTTTTGAATATTTGCACCACATTTGCTATGCGCCAATCCTGTGGAACACTCCCTGTCAGTATAGAGTCCTTAAATATAAGAAATAAGAGTCTGGCTATGAGATTACTTAATTCTCTTAGGATACGGGGGTGTATGCCATCCGGTCCTGGCGATTTGTCTATTTTAATCTTTTTAAGATGCCGCTATACTTTTTCCAGGGTCAGACAGGGCACTTTTAATGGGGAATTTACTTTTATATTCTGCATTTCATCTGACAGTTTATTTTCCTCAGTGAATACAGTGGAGAAAAAAATATTTAATAGCTTAGCTTTCTCCTCATCGCTCTCTGCAACTCCCCCCTCATTACTCTGTAAGAGGCCAACACCTTCAGGTTTATACTTTTTACCATTTATATAATTGAAGAACATTTTAGGGTTAGATTTACTCTCTTTGGCAATCAATCTCTCGGTCTCTAGTTTGGCTGCTTTTATTTGTCTTTTACATATTCTATTTTTTTCTTTTTTGTTTTTCAATGCGTCCTTGCTCCCCTCCTGTTTTACTGATTTAAATGCTTTCTTTTTGTCATTATTTCTGCCCACAGTGACTCCACATGTTCATGTCCCTCATCTATATCTTCCCGGAGTGTTGGCTTTAGACAGGACTTCACATAAAGGCAGAGCCCTCACCCTCTCCAGTTTTGGTGATCCTTTCTAAACAGACTGTAACCCTGTACGTTAACTGCCCAGTCATAGCTATCATCCAGCCATGTCCCAGTTATTCCCACTATGTCATAGTCCTCCTCATACATCACTACTTCCAGTTCACCAGTTTTATTAGTCAGGCATCTGGCATTTGTGTACATACAATTAAGAGGTTTATGTATATTTTTTACCCTATACCTTTCCTTCTGAACCTTTCCTTCCATTCCTCCCCCAGTTCCATTACCTCATTCCCAGTCTCTATCTGCACTATCTTCCCCTCCTATAATGTAATTACTCTCCCCCCCAGTCCCTAGTTTAAACACTCCTCCAACCTTCTAGCCATCTTTTCCCCCAAAACAGCTGCCCCTTCCCCATTGAGGTGCAGCCCAATCCCCACGATAGAGCCTGTAGCTGAAAGAGAAGTCAGCCCAGTTCTCCAGTAACCCAAACCTCTCCTTCCTACACCAGTTGTTGACCTCCCTAATCTCCCGTTGCCTTTCTTATGTGGCTCGTAGTACAGGTAGTATTTCAGAAAACACTACCTTTGAGGTCACTGCCCTAAGCTTATTACCTAAATCCCTAAAATCATTTTTAAGGACGCCTTAACTACCAGTAACTTTGTCATTGGTTCTGATATGGACCTCACTGCTGGATCTTCTCCAGCCCCTCCCAGTAATCTGTCAACCCGATCCGCGATGTGTCAAATTCGAGCGCCAGGAAGACAACACACCGTTCGACGATCCCGGTCTTTGTGACAGATTGCCCTCTCTGTACCCCTAATAATTGAGTCTCCCACTACCAGCACTTGTCTGGCCTGCCCTGCTCTCTTGGCTCCCTGCTTACTGGAGCAGACATTCCCCTGACTGGCAGAGGAAGTGTCCAGCTGCAGCAGTGCTCTCCCTGAACTGACATCCCCCTCATCTGCCAAACTTGCAAACTTGTTGGGGTGTGTTAGATCAGGCCTTTTCCCTCTACTCTGCTTTCTAGCTGTTACCCAGCTACCTACCTCACTTTCCTGAGCCTCCTCACTACCACCCTCCCCTATATCTACCCCATAGATGGCTTTCTCAGTGAGCAGCAAACTCTTTTCCAAATTGTCAGCGTTTCTCAGTGTTGAAACTCGCCTGCAGGGGCGTAGCAATAGGGGAAGCAGGGGAAGCAGCTGCTTTGGGGCCCAGACCCACAAGGGGCCCCCTCAGGAGGGAGACTAAAAGATTTTATTGTCAGGCCCCCCTCAACAGTATTATACAATGACATTATATACAGTGACACTATAGAAAGCGGATGGAGTGGCTGACAGGCCTTGTCTGGGAGAACTCAATCTTGACTAGCCACAAGAGTGAGGGTTGCATGTGAGTTCGGGGTTGCGAGGAAGTTTCTGGGGGGGCCCCATTCATAAATTTGCTGTGGGGCCCAGTTAGTTGTAGTTACGCCACTGCTCGCCTGGTTAGATACACGATATGCGATTCCAAACGGGCAATTTGCTCACATTTTGAACAAAAATATGCATCCTTAAACGGCTGTTCCAGGACTGCATACATTAGACAAGATGTGCACTGGACTGCGCTGTTAATAATGGAACACATACTAAATGTTGATTACGCAAGCCTACTTACTGTAGTGCCCTCCAAAAGTCCCTGAATCTGAAGTCATGTAATCTAAATTCACACACTTATTACAAACACACACTTAAAATCAAACACGCGAACGCTCACAAACTCACGTTGTTTGTTTGCTAGTATAAGTGCAATTCTCAAACCAGACTGCTTTTTTTCCATATTCTATTTTTTTCTTATAGTTTTTCAATGCTTACTCACTACCCTCCTGTTTTAGTGATTTAAACGCATTCTTATAGTCATTTATTGCGTTCTTTACAATTCTATTTATCCACATTGTTTTTCTCTTGTTCCTTACCCTTTTATTCCCATAAGGTATGTACCTCTCACAATTAGAGTTTAGGATGCCTTTAAAAATATGTAACACTTTTTGTTTTTCACATTTTTAATGTTAATTATAAACAAAAAGGAATTTGTTTATAATATCTTTAATCTATGGCAACCTTTGGTGGTGTGAGTTGCCCCTGATAAACGATTGTGACAGATGGTTTGACCAAGGCTCGCAACTACACCCAGTTTTAATATTAATAAAGAGATGAGTGGCCTCTCCATCCTGAACATGTCCATCCCTGCCTCATCCTGGGAGTGCATTGATTCTACTGATTCATCTGGAATTTGTTGTGAGAAAGACAGGTATGCAAATTAGCTTTCCTTTATGAAAAAGCACTGATTCAACAGTTTGAGGCTACCACCAGGAAAAAATCTTATTATAAAAAAACCACTAATCTGGGGGTAGCCTTGGACTGTTCAATCAGTGCTTTATCATAATAACATTTTTCCCTGATGGTAGCCTTGAGCTTTCAATCTGGGCTTTTATATAATAAGATTTGCCCCTGGTGTTAGCCTCAAACTGTTCAATCAGTGCTTTTTTTAAATGTAGGAAATGAAAGGAAATGTAATTTGCATACCTTATTGTTTCTGGGAAAGATATTTCAGTAAGTTTATCTTCCAAAAAGAAAATAACACCAAGCCTATATGATGCCAATAGTGAGATAGTGAAAGTAAGATATGATAATTTGGACACTGAGCAGAGTCGGTTGGACTAAAATAGTCCTCATGCATACTAGGTGGCTCCCTATTAAGAAAGGGCACTCCCAAGCTGGTGCCTTGGGAAAGGCCACTCAGCTAACCAGGTCAATTTTCTCTTGAGACACGCAGTATTCTTGTCTTTTTTTAAAGAACTGGCTTGCACGTATATTTTCCAGTGGAGTATCATGCATGTGGATTGCTGTCTCTTGCTCTTTCTCTTGCATTGCATGAGATGTCAATGAGGGAGTTGGTGTTGTGGCAACACTTGGTACCAGGATAATTTCAGAATGAGCTTGATCATAAAAGTTTTCAACCTCAGCTTATTAAAGTATAAACTGGATTGTGGTGTTGAACTAATATTAGCTGATTGTTCACAGTATTATAGTAAAAGGATTGTCCCATCTTGTGATGTAGCATTGATCACATTCCTTATACCACAACATTCATCTTACCCAATACATGTAACTATCGATTTCTCCTCCTTTCCTCTATATTTGTTATTTTTCCTGAGCTGTGTTTACACATAGTTGTCATTGGTTATGTCGATCGCAGCAATAAAGCAGCAGTGGCCGTGTTTGCGTTGCAACTTCCTCTTTTTCCTTGTCGGCTGGCCAGCCGGGTACACGGGAGCGCACATATTTGTACATGCGTGGTCTCTTCGGTTCTGACCTCTCAGCAATATTTAAACTAATTGAACAGCCAGCCTCACGGGTATGAGCAGTAGTTTTCAGCATGGCTGGGGTTCAGGATACCATAAAACTCCCTTACTGACGATGCTAATAGCAGCACTGGGAGTGCACTTGTACAAGCAAGTGGTGCGATGATATGTCCAGAGCATGGCTTTCCTGTGCTGTCAATAAAGCCTGCTGGTACTGTCCCTGGAAGATACAGGAAGAGGAGATCTGTGGCGGTAGAAGGTTAGTGAAGAGCGCAGGTAGGATAATAATATAAATATTCCATGAGTCATGCTGTCATCTTTTATTCTGTTCTGTCTGTGAAATGTGTGGAGATGGTATGTGCTATCCTTGTCTAATCCAATTTACTTTAAAGATCCAGAGCTGGAATGTGGGTAGTAGAAGCACCAGCTATCCTGCCAGAAGTAGTAGCAATAGTAGTAGGCCATAGTTCTCCCTAGCTTTCTCTCTTTCAGGAGAAAGAGGATGAGATTGTGGATTGGATACCTCACTCCTGCTCTCACTCACAGCATGACGTGGAGTTGACTTCTGAGTCTAATCAACTCTCATCGTCCCCTAGGGGTTCCTCAGGAAATTATCATGGATACACAAAGGTCAGCAGGCCATCACATTCCTACTTTGAACCCCCTCACAATAAGTATTTAAATTTAACTTTTATTTCAATTTACTAAACACACAAAGAAAAGGAAATGAAAACTCCCATATAAGTGATTAATACTTTCAGTCAACCACCAGGCATTATAATGATATGATTATAATAGGGGGTGCATGTAGTCTCAGTCTCTGATAGAATATACTGTAATACTTCCACTTCCATTACTTCCAATAATCACTGTGGATTTATTTACTCCACACTGCACATAATACAGGAGTAACTTGTGTCTGTGTATTCAGTCCTGGACAAACTCTTGTTTCAATTTGCCTCTATTTTGTATACATATTCAATGTCCCTGGAAGATGAGTTGATACACTTTAATTGTTACTACAGCTATGTAACAGATGTATTTATTCAGGGAAAGCCTGTGTGTAGTTTGATTCTCAATATTAGTAGCATGCGATGCGTCTCACATATTTATACTCCTATTAATTTTAAATTCATAGGAGAATCCTAAATCAATTAGCAGTAGCCCTGGTTGGTTTGACCCCAGGTCTCTAAGTATATTCCACACTGGTTCTTCAGCACACACTTTTGTATTTTTTATATTTCCCCTAGTCCTTGTCACAGCCACTATGCTGTGACGAAAATGCTTGATGGTGAAACATGTCGGGAGAGTTGATGTAGACTTTTATGCTAGTTAATCACCAGATAAAATCTAAACCAGAACTTAAGACAATGGGGCACATTTTTCTTAATAAAGCCCCATAGCTAGTGGAGGACCCGCCAGAGTTATGAAGAGGCTCAGGCCAGCATATCCAGCGCCAGTTCTAAATGTAAGATAGCTTCCTTGCTGTCTTACATTTACACCATTTTCTATGTCTAAAACAGATGTGGAAAATGATGAATGCCATGCCCACAATTTTAGATCGGGCGTGTTGGGGGGGAGTTGCCTCAAATACACCTAATATAGGAGTATTTCAGTATAATAAATGACCCTCAATGAGTGTATGTGGGATAATGCAAAAATTATTAATCTCTGCACAATGCTAGAAACAATGACAATCACAGGAAAAGAGTGTGAATGCCTCTGATCACAGGTGGTGGGGTAGGGGGAATACAACCCCTCTGGACTAGGGGAATAATCTCTTAATAATATAAAAATGAGTTTCTATCTGTCTGTTCTCTATGCGCGACCAAACTACTGGACCGATTGTCACCAAATTCGGCACACAGGTACATCAGGTGTCCGGGAAGGTTTTAGACTAGGTCTCATCTCTCTAGGACATACCGTTCCTGAGATATTCCCAAAATATGATCTCCATTAGCCAACATTACCAACTGGGAACTTTGGTTTTAAACTCCAACTGCCATTCTCTGCAAAGCTACACACAGGGAGGGCAGGTTTCCATAACAACCAGGTAATTATCAGCAGCTGAGGATCTCATCCATTTCTATTTACTGACACTGTTAAAGGTATTCCGGTTACCATAAATATAACTTATGTGTTTTTCTATTACTACAGTTCAGTAGTAATAAAAGATGTTTTCCTCCACTGCTGCCTATTGCGTGGGCTCATAAATAAGCATGGTATTGACCTTTAATTCAG
Organism: Rhinella marina; assembly: GCA_900303285.1. Classification (NCBI taxonomy): domain Eukaryota; kingdom Metazoa; phylum Chordata; class Amphibia; order Anura; family Bufonidae; genus Rhinella; species Rhinella marina. The sequence continues at coordinate 20,517 of ONZH01022308.1, forward strand.
GCCACCCTAAAAGAAGTACTTAAAACCCCGGCCCCAGGTCTCACTAAACCACACCCCCAACTCTGTCAGGCCACACCCCCTTTCACTCCGCAGCACACAGAGATTGAAAAAATAAAGGTAAAAATCAACTTCTGTCAGCTGCAGGGATGGGTGGGAGGTTGACTTTCTTTCTGCAACAACACACATAAACATTAAATAAAATAGATTAAATACACCCATGCGAAGCGTCTTGCTAATCCACGCCCCCGACTCTGTTAGGTCACGCCCCCTCCCACTCCGCAGCCAATGGGAATTGAAAAAATTAAGGTAAAAATAAACTTCTGTTTGCTGCAGGGGTGGGAGGGTGAATTTCTCTCTGCAACGACACACAAAAATTTTAGATGAAATAGACTAATTATAGACTACAACTGTTCGAAGCCTTTTGCTAAGCCACGCCCTGTCTCTGTCAGGCCACGCCCCCTCTCACTCCGCAGCCATTCTGCAACGACACACAGAAACATTAAATGAAATAGATTAAATGCACCTATGCGAAGCGCTTTGCTAAGCCACGCCCCGACTCTGTAAGGCCACGCCCCCTCCCACTCCACAGCCAACAGGGATTGAAAAAAAAAAGGTAAAAATAAACTTCTGTCAGCTGCAGGGGTGGGAGGGTGAATTTCTCTCTGCAATGACACACAAAATTTTAGATGAAATAGACTAATTTCAGACTACAACCGTTCGAAGCATCTTGATAATCCACACCCCCAACTCTGCCAGGCCACGCCCCATCCCACTCCGCAGGCAACGGGGATTGAAAAAAATCAGCTGCAGGGGTGGGAGGGTGAATTTCTCTCTGCAACGACACACAAAAATCGTAGATGAAATTGACTAATTTTAGACTACGACCATTCAGTACTAATAAAAGATGTTTTTTTTCCACTGCTACCCATTGCGGGTCCCCATAAATTACCATGTCATCGACCTGTAATTCATGCCACTCTGACCCCCGCCCCAGATCTCGGGAAACCACGCTCCGACTCTGTCAGGCCACGCCCCCTCTCACTCCGCAGCCAACGGGGATTAAAAAATGAAGGTAAAAATCAACTTCTGTCAGCTGCAGGGGTGGGAGGGAAGTTGGATTTCTTTCTGCAACAACATACAGAAACATTAAATGAAATAGATTAAATATACCCGTGCAAAGCAATGTTTTCTTCCACTGTTACCCATGGCGTGTCCTCATAAATTACCATGGCATCGACCTGTAATTCTGGCCACCATCAAAAGAAGGACTTAAAACCCCGCCCCAGGTCTTGCAACGTCACGCCCCCGACTCAGTCAGGCCATGACCCCTCCCACTCCGCAGCCAATGGAGATTGAACAATTGAAGGTAAAAATCAACATCTGTCAGCTGCAGGGATGGGAGGGAGGATGACTTTCTCTCTGCAACGACACACAGAAACATTAAATGAAATAGATTAAATATACCCGCGCAAAGCAATGTTTTCTTCCACTGCTACCCATTGTGTTTCCTCAAATTACCATGGCATTAACCTATAATTCAGGCCACCCTGAAATGAAGGACTTAACCCCCCCCCCCGTGTCCCATTAAACCACGCCCCCTCCCACTCCGCAGCCAATAGGGATTGAAAAAATGAAGGTAAAAATCAATTTCTGTCAGCTGCATTGACTTTCTCTCTGCAATGACACACAGAAACATTAAATAAATAGATGAAATATACCCAGGCGAAGCCGGGTCTTTCTGCTAGTAATATAAAAAATACAAAAGTGTGTGCACCAGTGCGGAATTGCTCATATACTTAGCGACCCGGTGTCAAACCAACCTGGGTTACTGCTAATTAATATTGGATTCTCCTATACTACAATCAATAGCAGGATAAATACAGTATGTGAGGAGCACTGCATGCCACTAACATAGATAATCAAGCTACACACAGGTTTTCCCTGTAACAACGTGTAACAAATGATCTGCTAGGGGCATAAAACTCCCCTATGTATATAAAATAGAGGGCAAAATGAAACAAATAAGAGTTTTTTGTCCCGGACTGAATACACAGACACAGTGTGTGTAGTCGAGTGTGACGATTACACTACTGTATATTCTATCTCAATTGAGTGTGCACAGATTGACACTATATGCACCCCCTATTATAATTATATCATTGTAATGCCTGGTGGTTTATTGAAAGTTTTGATCACTTATATGGAGGCTTTTGTTTCCTTTTCTTTGTGTTTTTAGTCATTTGAAAAAAAGTTATATTTAAACTTATTGCAAGTGGTTATCTGATGGCCTGCTCGCCTTTGTGTATGCATGACTACTGAGCCTTGGAGTCGCAGCATTCCTCCTGCTCCTCCTCCTTGCAGCCCCAGAGAAGCGTGTCTGTGGCATCTTCTCCGTCTTCACTGCCCCTCATAGTGGAACACATTCTGAGGAGGAGGTTCAGGGGTAAGTAGCGGACCCCATGTACAGTGGTGTTGATGGCGGAAGTAGTTACACTCATAGGCATTGTGGTGACAGTAGGAGCAGTGATAGTGACAGTGACACTCTGGGCAAACACACAGCTGGGAGGGGGACCAAGTAGCCCACCATGAGATATTGCAGTCTAATAAAATTGGCGACGAGGTTATGGTAAGATCGGCTTCAGGAACTGGAGATGCCATAAACACTGTGGGGGCAGCAGGCCCGAAACATTCCAGGGCAAAGGTGGCAGCTAGCTCTGTGTGAAGTGATTGTACATCTAACGCCTGGCAGTTTGATCCACACTGCCAAAAGACAGTAGCATTGCCCTGTCTCAACTCTGCAAGAGTAAAATAAGCTGTGAGCAGTCAAACAAAAACATAGGCACCACAGCCTTATTGAACCATTTCATGTGCATGACACATCCACAAGCAGAATAGTGTCTTTTACATCATAGCCATCACTAGAGATGAGCGACGTTTTAAAAAATTCTATTTGGACTATTCGCTAAAGTTCTTCAAGAAGCTCGATTTGCGAATTACAAATCACAATAAATCTGGTATACTCAGCCCACTCTGCCTAATCCTATTCATCCCACTTGGTGGCCCAATCTCATTGTGAAGGCTTGGAACTTAAACTGCAGGGAGAGGGTATAGCCATATGCATTATGTTGTAGTGCACCCACATTGATACTTAAAGGGGTTTTCCGAGTTATATATATTGATGACCTATCCTCAGGATAGGTCATCAATATCAGATCGGCGGGGGTCCAACACCCGACACCCCTGCCGATCGGCTGTTTGAAGAGGAGGCTCGCACCGTACCAGCGCTGCCTCCTCTTCATTGTTTACATCCTGGCCGTAACGGGGGTAGTGGTGAGAAGGTGTAATTACACCGCACCGCCCCCTTCATTTCTATGGGAAGAATCGCTTCCATAGACTTGTCGGGTGTCGGACCCCCGCCGATCTGATATTGATGACCTATCCTGAGGATAGGTCATCAATATATATAACTCGGAAAACCCCTTTAATCCATTCTGTAGGTACTGTGTCATCAGTATTACAGGCAGTTGTAATTTATCGCCGTCTTCATCACTGTGCATGGCACCAAGATTCATAGCTAATCCCATCTGTTAGCTTTGGAATTACTGTGTGTCAGTATTAGGCCTCGTCCACATTTTCGTTTTTCACTGACGTGTGCTGTCCGCATTTTTAACGGACAGCACACGTACCCATTGATTTAAATGTATCTGTTCACATTTCCGCATTTTTCTACTGACCGTGGGTCAGTAAAAAAATCACGGGGACATGCACTACTTTGATCCGTGATGCGGACCAAGCACGCCCATTGAAGTCTATGGGTCCGTGAAAATCACTGACACACATCCGTGTTGTGTCCGTGATGCGTCCGTTTTTCACTGATGACTAATAGGAGCTTCTTTGGAAATTATTTTTCAGCTGAGCAACGTCAGTGAATTACGGATGCGACACGGATGGTAAAAACGGACACACAGACCAACCACGGATCCTTCACGGATGAAACACATACGCTCTTTTTCACGGATGTGGACAAGGCCTTACAGGTCAATAGAAGTGTCAGGTCTAATTTATCGCCATGGATTTAACTGTGCAGTGCTCCAAGATTCAAATGGTGGCCCCATGACAGAGTGGGGAGGGTGGCAGCAGCAGCAGTGGCATTACTGTCCCCATGACACAGTGGCAGTAACCATGACAAAAAAGGCCCTATGACAGAGTGTGGAGGGTGGCGACAGCAGTAGCATTAGTGTCCCCATGACAGAGTGGAAGGAGGGGCAGCAGTGGCAGCAAGGCTGTGTTAACATCACTGTGGATGTTTCCATCCTTCTGATCCGTCAGAAGTACATAAACAAAACAAAAAATCCTGTGATTTGAGTATCCATAAAGCATCTTTCAGACGGTCAGTATTTTGTCAGAATTTTGCATCAGTATTTGATCGGTCATTATTCAAAAATAGGAGTGGTTCTAAAACAGAGATTAAATGTAATGGAATTATTTGCATCTCATCTGTGAACCCACTCCTGCTTTCTGCTTACAAATTCTAATCAAATATTGATGCAAAACACTGACTTAGGCCCTATTCACACAACCGTATGTACATTTCCGCATCTTATCCGCATTTTTGCGGATAAGATGCGGAACCATACGGACACCATGTGCATTCCGCATCCGTATATTACGGAAGTTCTCCCGCAAAAAAAATGAAACATGTCCTATACTTGGCAGCAAAAACACGTCCGTGGCCCCATTAAAGTCAATGGGTCCGCAAAAATGCGGAACACTACGGAAGACTTTCCGTATGTCTTCCGTTCCGTTTTTATACGGATCATGGAATACATAAGGTTGTGTGAATGGGGCCTAAAAGAACATATTAGCTACAATGAATTTGTGCCAAATTAGTGGAGTGACTTATGTGGTTCATTCCAGTGGCAAACCTCCCATATAGCAATAATCCAGCTGCCAAGTTTGACCCATCCATCAAGTTTGACCCATCTGGTTTTAACCCTAACATATGGATTTATAGAACCTCAGGCATTCCACATCCAACTTCCTTGAGGGCCTAGTGGCACTAAATGTTCTGTGATGCCCTTACATGTCTGGGGCTGCACACATGCTGCACTTAAGGGATCAGCATGTGTCTACCCTTTGCCTACAGGTGTGGGTTACCCACTCAACGTTGTTCATCATAGGGATTGAGGATTGCGATACTGGAGCAGACTAATTTATTTAATAAAAGAGTAATTTATTCGCTAGAAGTCTCAAGTTTTTGCTACAAGACTAAGGTTTCGCTAACAAAATATTTTTTTTTACCAAAAACAATCAACGCGAAGGCAATTCTGCTATGCAAAGAATCAATTTATGTACACTGTCCCCAGGGTGTTGAATAAGCTCTGTAGCACTAAATCACAGTAAATGTTTGGCAGAAACGGTTAAATATCAATGTGGACATGCAACAAATAGTAGAATGAGACGGGTGTATCACCCCAATTTGTGAATTAAGGGCTAACAGAATTGCTTATCTATTAATCAATGTGGACACAACACAAACAATACAATGAGACAGGGTTTTCAACCCAATTTGAGAATCAAGGCGTAATAGAATTTCTTTGTAAAATAAGGTGGGCTCTGTCCCTAGTGCTTGTCACATCTCTCTCTACACGGTAAACTGGCGGAGACTGCACGGGATGAAGCTTTTATAGGGCTGCAACATCACAGGGGCTGGTTAGCAGTTGATTGGCTGTCTGCATGGCATTATGGGTGCTTACTTTTACTTTGTAACATTTATAACTGCTATTTTAGGAAATTCAAATTCGATGCAAATCGATGTTTTCCTAAACTTCATATCAAATTCCACTTAGGATGCTTCGATTCGCTCAACACTAGTCAACGCTTTCTGACCTTCCCGCTCAGACCCCTTCTCGTTAATCATCAATAATGGAATGCGTGGCCAGGAAACAATTTTCCACAATCAGCAATCCGATGGTGCGCAGTGCAGTCAATGAAGTACCATTTAGTATAGTCTACTGCCTTTCGGGGCTGATGATGTGCCTTCAGCCTGGTTAGGATACCTAGTCAGCATTTTTTTTTCCCAAAAAAGCCATCCCTGCCTTCTACTCTCACTATGTAGAGAACATGAGCTGTCCCTTGTGATTGTTGCTGTGCGGCAAGGTACATGCCATGGTGGACACCTGGATAAGCTGTTACAGGCAGGAACAGTACATGTCTTTCATGGCCTACTGAGTCAATGTATTTTGCGGCTGTGGTGAGGCATACCAGCAACAAGGCCAGGTACTTTTCACTTCCTCCACGTTTGTGTCAGACTGTATCCCACACCAGGCAGTTATCCACCTCCTCATCCATGGACATCTTCTTGTCTCCAACAGTAGGGCACAGTGTTACTCCCTCTCCCTCTTATCACATTTGTCAAGTCAAGCGTGACTGTGAGGAGGATGATGATGATGATGATGATTGGCCTAGGCCAACTGGGCAAGGTGCTTTGTGACAATGGCTGTAACAGAGTGCCTGCCTGAACCTGGGGGAACATATTTCTCAGAGATGCCTTTCAGGTGCTAAAGCCCTCAGAGGCCACAAAATATGTCAGTAGGGACACCTGCAGCATGAACAATCTCACCCTCCTTATATTTATCTTAGAACAGATGCTCATGCTCATATAGCAAGGGAAACAGAAGAAGAACAGCTAACACATCTTGCTGTATTACCTATAGCTGTTGGGAACCATGCAAAAAGAAACTTCCAGGGAGGAGAAGGATTAGGAGTTGCCACTGGAAGAATAGGAGGAGTTGGGATGGAGGATGATGTTGATATAGTGACACCAGCCACAACACACAATTGTCTCAGCGGGGGGAAGATACTGAAAGAACTGGCTCCTTGGGCAGGCTGGCCAGAATGGCAAGCTGAATGCTTGCTTGCTTATACACTTACAGGCATGTGATTCACATGAAGCAGTCTGATGATTACTGGAAAGCCATGGTTTTAGACCCTCGTTATCAAAGCAAACTGGGGGAATGTTTTTTTCCCCTCCAAAAGGGAGGCCAAATTACTTTACCAGAAAACACTGTGTATGTAGCTTGCCACAGCTTCTTCTAGTGTGTCTAAAAGTGAGAACCCCCTCCACCCTCCACAGAGTCACCCATAATCCTCTTCGCTACCACAAGCAGAAAAAGCCACAGCACCGGCATCAGCTAGTTCAGTCTCCTCAACATGATGGAATAGTTTTTTTCACATGCCACACCATACTGAGTAAAATCAACAAGTGGAGACATCCTGCCTTAATGCCTGGGTTCAGTCCTACCTAGTCTCTGGCTTGTCTCCAGGGCATACCCTGTTCCCTGGCCCCATGGATTTCTGGGCAGGCAGATTAGAACAGTGTCCTGAACTGGCCAATATGATCTCTATCTTCTTTATTGCTCAGCCTCCAGTGTCATCTCAGATAGGGTTATCTGTTTAGCAGGGGGTGTGGTGACACCTAAATGGACCAAGCTGTCCTCATCCTCCATGAGTGTCCAAAAGAACATAGTAACATAATTTGTAAGGCTGAAAAATGACATACGTCCATCCAGTTTAGCCTGTTATACTGTAAGTTGATCCAGCGAAAGGCAAAAAACCCTGTGAGGTAGCAGCTTCATTTTAGGGGAAACAATTCTTTCCTGACTCCAATAAGATAAGATCAGAATAACTCCCTGGATCAACAAACCTTCTCCAGAAATGTAATAACTATAACCTGTAATATTATTACACTCCAGAAATACATCCAGGTCCCTTTTGAACTTTTTTTCTGAATTCACCATCACCACCTTTTCTGACACAGATTTCCAGAGTCTCACTGCTCTTACAGTAAATAATCCTCTTCTATGTTTGCGTAGAAACCTTCTGTCCTCTAGACATAGTGGATGTTGCCTCATCACAGTCACGGCCCTGGGTATAAATAAATACTGGGAGAGATCTGACCCCTGATATATTTATACATAGTTATTAGATCTCCCCTCAGTCGTCTTTTTTCTTAACTAAATAACCCTAATTTTGATCATCTTTTTAGGTACTGTAGTAGTTCTAGTTATTATTTTAGTTGCCCTCCTATGAACAATGTCTGTCTTGTTCACAGGAGCCCAGAATTGTACACAGTACTCCACGTGTGGTCTGACTAGTGATTTGGTGGCAACAGCTGCCGGACACTGGTTTCTACAGTTTAGTTTGCTGTCCACTAAAATTTATAAGTCCTTTTCCATGTCAGTGGTACCCAGAGTTTTCCCATTTTGTATTTATTTTTATTTTCCATGTGCATAACCTTCCATTTCTCAATATCAAACCTCATCTCACATATCTCTGTCCAAGCCTCCAGTCTACCCAGATACATATGTAGCAGTATACTGTCCTCTTTTGTGTTAATTACTTTACACAGTTTAGTGTCATCTGCAAAATTTGACCTTTTTTGTTTTGGAAATTCTCTTTTTATTGACAAAAGATAAAATATACAAAAAAAAGTAAAGACAATGTAGGCATACATACATGGATGCATAGTTTCTAAACATGCATGAGTACAAACAAGAATGGAATGCCACACTTGCAAGTTTCCAAACATTAAACAATCGTATAGATACAATCACCTGGTGCAGACACTTTCTATAAAAGAAAATGAAAAGGAGCATAGATGCGGTATCTAAATTATATTGGCAACCAAGTAAGTGAAACAACATTGAAGATGGTAAGGAGGTAAGTATGGGGAGTGGCAGGCTAGGAAGGGGGGGTGGTGGTAGAGCCTATGAGCAGGTGAGCAGAATTGTGAAAATATTGCCTGTACATTAATTGGCATGGTTTGCAATTCTGTCAGCTGGTGACGTTGACACAGTTAGTCCAGCAACTGTGTCTCGTCCAAGCCAGGACGTTGCAGCCTCCAGCCCCGAAAGGACCCCTCCAGCTCCATCTCCCTCCCTCTCCTCCACTCATGTGTCCCAGTGCGGCGTTCAACTGTCTCTACCGCAGACATTTGAACGCAAGCGCAAGTACGCAGCCACCCACCCCCATGCGCAAGCTCTAAATGTGCACATCGCCAAGCTGATTAGTTTGGAAATGTTGCCGTACAGCCTTGTGGAGACAGAATCCTTCGGCAACCTTATGGAGGCGGCAGCCCCCGTTACTCTGTCCCCAGCCGACACTATTTTGCCCGATGTTCCGACCCCGCCCTGCACCGGCATGTGTCTGAGATCATCGCCCACGCTCTCAAAAACGCGGTTTGTGGTAAAGTCCACATGACCACAGATACGTGGACGAGTACCGGTGGCCAGGGACATTACATCTCCCTCACGGCACATTGGGTCAATCTGGTGGAGGCTGGGGCAGAGACCAATCGTGGGGCTGCACATGTGCTACCCACACCACGAATTGCGGGACATAGTTCAGTCTGTGTGTCTCCGGCACATTATGCCTCCACCTCCTCCTCCACCTCCTCCAAAGTGGCAGTGATGCCCCAATCGTCAAGTCTCATTTCCTCGATGGCCAGCAGTTTCAGCACTGTGGTAGGGAAGCGGCAGCAGGCAGTCCTGAAACTGCTGAGCCTGGAGGATAAGAGGCACACGGCTGAAGAGCTCTTACAGGTCATCAGGGGGCAGACCAATGTGTGGCTGGCGCCACTGAACCTTCAGCCAGGAATGGTGGTCTGCGATAATGGGCGTAACCTGGTGGCGGCTCTGCATCTTGGTGGGCTGACTCACGTGCCATGCATGGCCCACGTGCTCAACTTGGTGGTCCAGCGGTTCCTCAAGACCTACCCCCAGTTGAGTGAGTTGCTCACCAAGGTGCGGCGCATATGTGCCCATTTTCGCAAGTCCACCACCGATGCCGCGACCCTCAGGACTGTGCAAGGGCGGCTACAACTCCCTTTTCACCGGCTGCTGTGTGACGTTCCCACACGTTGGAATTCGACGTTACACATGCTAGCCAGGGTGTACCAACAACGCAGGGCAGTTGTAGACTGCCAGCTGATCCCCCGAGGTGGTAGTCAGGCCAGTCAGCTTCCTCATGTCTATGCTGAGGAGTGGATGTGGATGGATGGCATCTGCCAGGTCTTAGGTCCCTTTGAGGAGGCAACAGAGATGGTCAGTGGTGATGCACACATCATCAGTGTCACCATCCCTCTGTTGTGCCTCATCCAGAACTCCTTGAGGAACCTAAGATCTGAGGATTCAGCAGTGTCACAGGAGGTGGGGGAAGACAGTGACATTGAGAGCACCCTGTTGTCAGTTCGCAGCGCGAAACTGAGGAGGAGGAGGAGGCTGAGGAGGAGGAAGAAACTCTTGGGCACCATGCATCAGGGGGTGATTCCATGCTACCTGTTGAGCGGGTATGGGCTGAGGAGGATGAATTGGGGTCGGAGGAAGGGGGGGAGGAGGAGATGGAGAGTCCCCTAAGTGAGGAGGCTGAAGGCTTGCGTGTTGGCAAAGTAGGGCACATGGCAGACTTTATGCTTGGCTGTCTTTGTCGTGATCCCCGGGTCAAGAGGATACTGTCCACCAATGACTATTGGGTGTACACCCTCCTTGACCCACGCTACAAGGACAACTTTGCCCAACTTATACCCGTGGAGGAAAGGAGCACCCGAGTCACTTTCTACCACAAGGCCCTGGTTCAGAAACTGCTACAGGCCTTTCCAGACCAGTCGAGCAACAGGGGGCGGACTGCAGTGGCTGAAGTTAGAGAGGAGAGGAGGGGGAAAGTCAGTGTAGGCGCCAAGGGCAGGGGTACACTATTCCATGCTTTTGCCAAGTTTCTTAAACCCCAGCAAGACAGTACGACACAGCCACAGGGCAGGCAGAGCAGGGCGGAACAGTACCGCAAGATGGTGAGGGAGTATGTGCGGACCAGACCAACGTCCTGACCGATAACTCCACGCCATATAATTACTGGCTTACCAAGCTGGACAGGTGGCCAGAACTTGCGCAGTACGCTCTTAAGGTGCTTACTTGCCCTGCTGCAAGTGTACTGTCTGAAAGGGTTTTTAGTGCCGCCGGGGGTATCATTACGGACAAACGGACGCACCTGTCCACCGACAACGCCGACATCCTCACGTTCATCAAGATGAACAGGTCATGGATATCCCCCCAGTTCTCATCCCCACCTCAGGCTACCTCCTAAATTGCTTGCTTTCCTCCTCCTCCTCTTCATCTGAGTTGCATATGCACAAATTTTTCAGGAAAGTCATCGCGCTTTCTACTAACAATTTTTCAGGAAAGTCATCCGTCTTTCCAATAACAATTTTTCAGGAAAGTCATCCGGCTTTCTAAAAACAATTTTTAAGGAGTCATGCGGCTTTGTAACCAATTTCTTTAATGAAAGGCCATGGGGTTCTATACACACAGTGCTGACGGAAGCCCATCAGCCTTTCTAAACACAATTGAATCTGTCCCATCATGAGAAAGTCCCCCCAAAGAGTCCCCACTGTAACTTGCTTCCCATACAACTACCTCACCCCCCGACACCTGTGTCTCGCCATTGTCCACCACCTCCTCAGACAACACTGGTAAATCCCCACTGTCAGCACACGGAGACTGCAAAAGGTCTTGTGAATTGGGGCAGAGAATGTTCTGGGGTAGCACATCAGAGAAGGGGTGACTATGGGGTTCCAGGGAGTACGTGACCACATGCAATCTCCATCTAAAAAGTCATACTGAGGCTCACCACCATGCTTTACACTGCAATCTTATTACTGAGGCTCACCACCATGCTTTACACTGCAATCTTATTGAAAGACAGACAATCAGGGGTTCACCGCCAGGTTGTCAGGCAGCATTTTTAAGTGGGTCACCATTACCGTGTCCCTGAAAATTGCCTTGGGGTCATCCCCAGACTATTGGCCAGATTTAGAAAAAATGGTGCAATTAGGGAGCCTCAGAGGCATCCCTACATGCTGCCCCTGGTGTTTCCTATGCATTTCCAAGGTGTTTCCATCATTTTCTGAGGTTTTCACATGTTGGGGCAAACTTGACTGTGCAGAACCTTTGGCCCCTGCAAAAATATTCGGGTCTCCCATAGACTTTAATGGGATTCGTGATTCGGCCCGAACCCACGAATCCCGCGAAAAATTCGGGCCGAATTCCGAATCCCCGAATCTTTTAGGATTCGCTCAACTCTAATGACATCATTATGATTCACCGCTTCATCTATTTCCTAGTAGTAGATTTTCTGTGGACTCTGATATATTAGGTGACTTAAATACTCCTATCAGCATTTTATTATTGTTTTTGCCTCCATCTATTTCTTCTCACACTGACTCTACATATTCATTTCCCTCACTTATATCTTCGCGGAGTGTGGGCTTTAGATAGGACTTTATATACAGGCAAACCCGTCCCCCTCTCCGGTTTTTACGATTTCTAAAGAGACTGTAACCCTGTATATTAACCAGCCAGTTATAACTATCATCCAGCTCCATCTCAGTTATTCCCACTATGTCATAGTTCTCCTCAGACATTACTAATTCTAGTTCAGTAATTTTACTTCTGGAATTAGTATACATACAATTAAAAGGTTTTAATTTTTTTTTACCCTACACCTTTCTATATGAACTGCTCTTGTCCCTCACTCCATTTCACCCAGAGTTCCTTTACCTCATCCCAGGTCTCTATCTGCACTATCATCTCCTCATATAATGTAAGTACCCTCCACTAAGTCGCTAGTTTAAACACTCCTCCAACCTTCGAGCCATCTTCTCCCCTAAAACAGCTTTATCTTTCCCATTGAGGTTTGGCCCATTCCTATGATAGAGTCTGTAGCCAACAGAGAACTTTGCCAAGTTCTCAAGGAATTCAAACACTTCCTTCCTACACCAGTTCTTGAGCCACTTGTTTACCTCCTTAACACCTTGCCGACCGCCCACTGTCTTCAGACGGCGGGCGGCGCAAGTCCCCAGTCTGCAGCGCCGCCTAAAGACGGCGCTGCAGAAAAGGGGTGTCAGGGAGCCCCAGGACGGACGAGCGACGGGGGTCCGGCTGTGCCCAATAGCCGGACCCCTGCTGAATGCGCCAGCATCGGTGAAAACACCGATGCCGGCGCATTAACCCTTCATGTGCCGCGGTCAGCGCTGACCGCGGCACATGAGGCATGCGGCATGGTCCGCCGCTATTCAGGATGGCGAGCGGGGCCATCGGGTTCCCGTGCTGCTGTGACGGGGACCCAATGACTTGGATAGCAGCCCGATGCCTTCCTTAGGCATCGTGGCTGCTATCCCTGCGTTCCTGTGCGATCCAGCCCCCTGGATCGCACAGGAAGCAGGCTGTAAGTGTATTACATTGAGTAATACACTTACAGCCAATGCATTACAATACAGAAGTATTGTAATGCATTGTAAGGGGATCAGACCTCCAAAAGTTAAATAAAGTGGAAAATGAGAAGTTAAAAAATAAAGTAAAAATAAATAAATAATAATAATAAAAGTTAAAAAAAAATAAGCCATTTTCAAAAAAAAAGTTAAAAAAATGGTAAAAAAAGGTGAAAAAAGAAAGGTATACATATTAGGTATCGCCGCGTCCGTATCGACCGGCTCTATAAAAATATCACGTCATCCACCTCGCCAGGTGAACGCAGTAAAAAAAAAAAAAAAACTGTGCCAAAACAGACATTTTTTGGTCACCTTCCCTTACAAAAAGTGTAATAGCAGGCGATCAAAAAAGCGTATGTACCCCAAAATGGTACCAATCAAACCGTAATCTTGTCCCGCAAAAAATGCAAACCCTAACTAAGACAATCGCCTGAAAAATAAAAAAAATATGGCTCTCAGAAAATAGCAACACAAAAAAAAGATTTTATTCTGTTCACAAATGCATCTAATGTGTAAAACTTTCCAAAAATAAAAATGTTAGACATATTGGGTATTGCCACGTCCGTAACAACCTGCTCTATAAAAATATTACATGAGATGGCCCCCCAGGCGAATGCTGTAAAAAAAAATAAAAAAAAACTATGCCAAAATAGCCATTTTTTTCCCTCTTCCCTCACAAAAAGTGTAATAGCAGGCGATCAAAAAGGTGTATTTAACCCAAATTGGTACCAATCAAACCATCATCTTGTCCTTCAAAAATGATACCCTACCTGAGACAATCGCCCGAAAAATAAAAAAAATATGGCTCTCAGAAAATAGCAACACAAAAAAAAGATTTTATTCTGTTCAAAAATGCATCTAATGTGTAAAACTTTCCAAAAATAAAAATGTTAGACATATTGGGTATCGCCACGTCCGTAACAACCTGCTCTATAACAATATTACATGAGATGGCCCCCCAGGCGAATGCTGTAAAAAAAAAACTATGCCAAAATAGCCATTTTTTTCCCTCTTCCCTCACAAAAAGTGTAATAGCAGGCGATCAAAAAGATGTATTTAACCCAAAATGGTACTAATCTAACCGTCATCTTGTCCTGCAAAAATGATACCCTACCTGAGACAATCGCCCGAAAAATAAAAAAAATATGGCTCTCTGAAAATGGCAACACATAAACAAGATTTAATTCTGTTCTAAAATGCATCTAATGTGTAAAACTTAACAATAATAAAAATGTTAGACATATTGGGTATCGCCGCGTTCGTAACAACCTGCTCTATAAAAATATCACATGACTTGCCCCCTCAGGTGAATGCTGTAAAAAAAATGCTAAAAAAAACTATGCCAAAACAGCTATTTTTTTCACCTTGACTCACAAAAAGAGTAATACCAAGCGATCAAAAAGGCGTATTTACCCCAAAATGGTACCAATGAAAACCTCACCTCATCCTGCAAAAAATGAGCCCCTACATAAGACAATAGCTCAAAAAAATAAAAATCAATGGCTCCCGCAAACCAATCCATCAAAATCTGTGTTGTAAAATCCATATGGCACTCCTTCTGTTCTGAGTCCTGCCATGTGCCCCCACAGCAGTTTACCACCACATATGGGGTGTTGCCGTATTCAGGAGAAAATGGGTAACATATTATGGGGTGCTTTTCTCCTGTTACCCCTTATGCAAATTAAAAAAATTGGGGCTATAGCAACATTTTATTGGAAGAAATTAAACTTTTCATTTTCATAGCCAAGTGTTTCCAAATTACGTAAAACGCTTAGGGGGTCAAAGGGGCCAGTACCCCCCTTAATATATTCGTTGAAGGGTGTAGTTTCCAAAATGGGGTCACTTTTTGAGGGTTTCCACTGTAGGGGTACGTCAGGGTCTCTCAATTACAAAATGGTGCCTACAAACTATTTTAGCAAAATCTGCCTCCAAAATCCGTATGGCACTCCTTCCCTTCTGACCACTGCCACAAACCCATAGAAACGTTTACCACCACATATGGGGTATTTCTGTAAACTGCAGAATAAGAGCAATATATATTGAGGTTTAGTTTGCTGTTAACCCTTGCTGTGTTGCAAGAAAAAAATTATTAACATGAATAATCTACCAAAAAAAGTGAAATTTTGAAATTTCACCTCCATTTTCCTTTAATTCTTGTGGAACACCTCAAGGGTTAACAAAGTTTGTAACAGCAGTTTTTTATAATTTGAGGGGTGTAGTTTCTAAAATGGGGTCATTTATGGGGGGTTTCATTATGTAAGCCACTCAAAATCACTTTACATCTGAACTGGTGCTTAAAAAAAATGGTTTTGGAAAATTTGGTGAAAATTTGAAAAATGGCTTCTAAACTTCTAAGCCCCCTAACGTCCTAAAAAAGTAAAATGACATTTATAAAATGATGCCAACATAAAGTAGACATATGGGGAATGTAAAATAATAACTATTTTTGGAGGTATTACTATTTATTTTGAAAGTAGAGAAATTGAAATTTGGAAATTTGCTAATTTTTCCAAATTTTTTTTAAATTTGCTATTTTTTTATAAATAAAATGAAATATTTTGCCACAAATTTACTACTGTCGTGAAGCACAATATGTGACGAGAAAACAATCTCAGAATGGCCTGGATAAGTAAAAGCGTTCCAAAGTTATTACCACATAAACTGACACATGTCAGATTAGCAAAAATCAGTCTGGTCACGAAGGTGCAAAATGGCCCGGTCATTAAGGGGTTAAAGGGAGAATTTCACCTCATTTTCACCTATATAACTAACAGCAGTGCCCCACAGAAGATTGCACACACATCCCAGACATACCTGTGTGTACTCTGTGTCTTTATTCCATGTTCAGAAAAAGCATGCTTATTCTGCAGGAAAACAGTTCCCAAGTGCCCAGCTGAAAGTGAAAGTAAAAACAGCTTTCTCTCCTGACTCGATTTCTAACAGCTATATCTTCTGATATATTGGATATAATGCTGTGATTTTTGTATCATTTCAAAGCTTGGAATGTCAGCTTTCTAAGCACCATTTTTATATTTGTTACCAATCTCAAAATATGAGTAGCTAAAGCAGCCCTCTCCTCTTCAGTCTGGTTTGCTTTGGGCACTTGCAGCAGCAAAGCTGGGCACTTGGGAGCTGTTTTCCTGCAGAATAAAAGTGCTTTTCCTGGACTTGTAATACAGACACAAAGTGCACATAGGTATGTCTGGGATGTGTATGCAATCTTCTGTGGGGCAGTGCTCTTAGTTATATTGGTGAAAAACACATGAAAGACTCCCTTTAATCTTCTGCTGTCTTTCTAGTATGGCTTGTGCTACTGATATTTCAGAAACATAATTTTTGAAAAGAAAATTAACCCAGCCTGAATTTGGGAGGACTTCATACTCCTCTGCTAAGGCAGGTAAAAAAAATGCTTGCCTTGCTGACAATTAGAGATGAGCGAAGCGATTCGTCGATTCGTTGATTCGTATCGAATCTTGGGATTTTTCAGCTGTGAAGAGAATCCGAATATTAGGTGATTCGCTTCGCTTTTGTACGCATTGCTACGTAGTTTGTCCGCTAAATTATACGCTATTCTACGTATAATTTAGTTACTCTATACGCTGTTGCGCAGACTCCTCTCTGGTAGTTACTCTACACGCTGTTGGTTACGAATTCTATTCAGCGATGCAGACTCCTCCCTGGTAGTTCCGCCCCCTTCTCCTGTACGCGAGGAAGATGTGGCAAGTCAGCAGAGTAAGATGGCGGCGAGACAGCGAGGTCCTGACTGGGGAAGCATGTTGTGGGCAGATGACCCCTATGAGGAGAAGGAACCGGAGGAGATCTATCTCTCACAGCTCAACAGGAAGTCGGATGAGGTGCCTGCTGAGGTGGTGACTCCACTGGCTGATACGGCGGAGGCGGCAGGAGTTCCCGCTCCGCCGCGCAAGGACTACTCCTTATGCCAGAATTTGATGGTCCCTGAGGCTGTCACCTGGAACGCCCAGACCCTCTGGGAATATAAAAAGCTGGTGGAGGAGTGGGTGGTGCAAGTTTTGGAGCACCCACGGTCCGGTGACCCTAAGCTGGAGCACCGAAGGGGAACCGTTATTTGGTTCAACGTGGAGCGGGGAGTCGGTTTCATCGGCGATGAGACGGCGGAGGAATTGTATGTTAACTGCCGTTCGGTTAAGCGGCTGTATCTTCCGCCTGTACGCCACAATCTACATGCAGGGGATTACGTGGAGTATACCTCCATGAAGAGCCTCCAAGGCCCCTTTGCTACTGGGGTGAAAGTCTTAAAGCGACCACCTACTCCTGCAGCGCCCCCGGAAGACTGGAGTGAGGAGGCCCAGGCCGCAGAAGAGGCTTGTGACCTTGAGACCTTGAGATCTGAAGAGAAATCCCAAGGTCAGGATCAGCCGGAACCCCTGATTCCTGATTTGCCGCCACCGATACCACCGATCCCTCATGTGGGACAGATGACCACGAACACTTTTGTGTACCATCCAACTGTGGTACAGTACCACTACCAACTGCCATGCCCATGGCAGTTGCAGGCCGCACAGTCCGCCGCTCGTGGAAGAGCGTTACCATTACCATTACAGCCGGAGATTCTGTCACCTGGTATGCCGGCAGGAGGATCTGGCCACTACAGAGTGATGGGCAGGGCCCAAGTTACCACTGCCTTTGCCAG
Source organism: Rhinella marina (assembly GCA_900303285.1). Lineage (NCBI taxonomy): Eukaryota > Metazoa > Chordata > Amphibia > Anura > Bufonidae > Rhinella > Rhinella marina. The sequence continues at coordinate 38,510 of ONZH01022308.1, forward strand.
TGTGACAGCCCAGTCACCAAGAAGACCATCCTTGAGAGGTCGGCGGGGGTCTGCTGCCGCAGCCAGGGCCGCTTTCATGATGAGGAAGGAGCGCCCTCTCATGTCCTTTAGCTCCAGCAGCAGTGAGGAGGACCTGCTGGCCTTTAAGTAATTCCTGCAGTTTTTATGGGAGCCACAACATGGACTTATCCTGAAGGGTGGGCACTATTTGGCCCTTGTTTTTAGTTTTGTTGCCCCTCGTTTGTCCTCACCCAGATGGCCATGGATTGTTAGGACTCCCCCCATCAAAAAAAAGTTTTTTCTATCCAAGTTGTGCATACGTGCACCTCATCCCTTTTTTCCCCATTTTCAGGTTATTTGGGGAGCCCATCGAAAGAGGGTTTTTTAAAGGGAACCTTTGCTGATATTTTTTTACCCATTTGGATTACAATTTTGCCTATGTGGATTACAAATTGCGACTGAGTTTGGGACTCTGCTCCAGTTCTCCAGTTCTATGACAAGCGTCAGAAGAAAAGAGACTTAAACGTGTCCGTGAGCGTACTAGGTAGGTGATATTTAAAATGTTTATATTATACTTATAATAATGTATTTGCACTATTTACTATATATATGTCTCGAATATTCGCTCTGCCTCTGAGGAGTGCACGCCGCGGCCTCTCCTCGTACGTGCCTGCGTATTACATAATCGCTTAGACAATAGTACGCTGAGATTCGTAAGCTATTTGTACGCTCATGCGCATGTCTTCTAAGAAGTTGCGTACATTTTGTAAATGAACGTTCGTTATTAGGGAGCGAATGTTAATTCGCTAATAGCACATAATAACGTATATTTTGTACGCAAATACAACTAATCTATTCGTCGAATATACGAATTTTAGGAAAAGTTCGGCGACTGTTCGGCGAATAATTTTTTAAATGATTCGCTCATCTCTACTGACAATGCTTCATCTTCCCACTGTTGCTGTGTGCTTGCCTGCGTGCATCATATACGGCTACTGCTGCTGCCATCATGCCACTGCTGCCATCATGCTATCTGCCTGCCAACATGTACCATATGCATGCTGCTTAACTCCCACCCCACTACTCATCTCTGCTAATCCTTTACTGCCACAACTATTAACACTACGACGACGACTACTACCCATATTCAACTGATCTACTGTCTTGTATGCTATGCTGCTCATGCTGTCACCGCCACATTACCTTACCATTTCCACAATGAACTCCTGCTGCTTTCAACTAAAAAGTAGAATTTTTACAGGCTCGTTCAGAACTAGATACTTTTTCTTCTGACAATTATTACTTGTTCGTGTATTTTGCCCTGTTCAGGTATAATGTTTGGAGGCTTGGTCCAACTAGCCAATCTTTTTTCTGACAAGTAGCACTTGTGTTTGTCATATTGTCAGGGATTCTGCCCTGTGAAGGCATCCTTTTTGGACCCTTGGCCCCCCAACAAGCCACAATTTTTTTTTCCTATAACACTGTGTTACATATGAAATGGCATGGTGTGTTTTTAAAAACACTGTTCATTAACACTGTCATAAATGCGCTTACCCATAGATACGTATGTCAGTGTCACTTAGACATGATTGCTATTGCTGTCATTGCGTTCAAGAGCTTAGGGAGGGGGGAAAGCTAGCCTGGACAAAAATGATGGTACCCTTAAAAAATATTTAAAATAATTTGCCCATAGGGACTAAGTTGTGTCCTCTAATTAGCATCACAGGTGTCTTCAAACTTGTAGTCACTCTGCCTACTTAGAGGGTGAAAAGTAGTCACTCTGCTGTTGGGAATCATGGTGTGTACCACACTGAACATGGACCAAATAATGCTTTAAGGCCAACTCCAAACAGCTTGATGTTCCTGATACTACAATTGCACATATTATTCAGAAGTTTAAAGAGACTCAGTTACCAGAATCAACCCTAATAAACCAGATATACTGGCTGGTAGGGTTTATCATGCTGAGCACTACTTTGTAACACCCCCTGTTCTCTGCACACTAACCCCTCTCTTGAATGACAGGGCTAGACAGGCCAAGGACAAAGCTGTGTGCTAGCATGTAAATATATGTACTATGTACCATAGCTATCATATATACTGTGTACCATATTACTGCTTTATTTGCAGACACAATACAGTGCTGGCCAAAAGTACTGGCACCCCTGCAATTCTGTCAGATAATACTCAATTTCTTCCAGAAAATGATTGCAATCACAAATGCTTGGGTAATAATATCTTCATTTATTTTGCTTGCAATGAAAAAACACAAAAGAGAATGAAATAAAAGTCAAATCATTGATCATTTTACACAAAACTCCAAAAATGGGCCGGACAAAAGTATTGGCACCCTCAGCCTAATACTTGGTAGCACAACCTTTAGACAAAATAACTTCGAACAACCGCTTCCGGTAACCATCAATGAGTTTCTTACAATGCTCTGCTGGAATTTTAGACCAATTTGGCAAATTGCTCCAGGTCCCTGAGATTTGAAGGGTGCCTTCTCCAAACTGCCATTTTGAGATCTCTCCACAGGTGTTCTATGGGATTCAGGTCTAGACTCATTGCTGGCCACTTTAGAAGTCTCCAGTGCTTTCTCTCAAACCATTTTCTAGTGCTTTTTGAAGTGTGTTTTGGGTCATTGTCCTGCTGGAAGACCCATGACCTCTGAGGGAGACCCAGCTTTCTCACACTGGGCCCTACATTATGCTGCAAAATTTGTTGGTAGTCTTCAGACTTCATAATGCCATGCACACGGTCAAGCAGTCCAGTGCCAGAGGCAGCAAAGCAACCCCAAAACATCAGGTAAGCTTCGCCATGTTTGACTGTAGGGACCGTGTTCTTTTCTTTGAAGGCCTCTTTTTTTTCCTGTAAACTCTATGTTGATGCCTTTTCCCAAAAAGCTCTACTTTTGTCTCATCTGACCAGAGAACATTCTTCCAAAAATGTTTTGGCTTTCTCAGGTAAGTTTTGGCAAACTCCAGCCTGGCTTTTTTATGTCTCTGGGTCAGAAGTGGGGTCTTTCTGGGTATCCTACCATAGAGTCCCTTTTCATTCAGACGCCGACGGATAGTACGGGTTGACACTGTTGTACCCTCGGACTGCAGGGCAGCTAGAACTTGTTTGGATGTTAGTCGAGGTTCTTTAGCCACCATCCGCACAATCTTTCGTTGAAATCTCTCATCAATTTTTCTTTTCCGTCCACATCTAGGGAGGTTAGCCACAGTGCCATGGGCTTTAAACTTCTTGATGATACTGCGCACGGTAGACACAGGAACATTCAGGTCTTTGGAGAGGGACTTGTAGCCTTGAGATTGCTCATGCTTCCTCACAATTTTGCTTCTCAAGTCCTCAGACAGTTCTTTGGTCTTCTTTCTTTTCTCCATGCTCAATGTGGTACACACAAGGACACAGGACAGAGGTTGAGTCAACTTTAATCCATTTCAACTGGCTGCAAGTGTGACTTAGTTATTGCCACCACCTGTTATGTGCCACAGGTAAGTAACAGGTGCTGTTAATTACACAAATTAGAGAAGCATCACATGATTTTTCAAAGGGTGCCAATACTTTTGTCCACCCCCTTTTTTATGTTTGGTGTGGAATTATGTCCAATTTGGCTTTTTGACAATTTTTTTTGTAGTTTTCCATTGAAGACAAATTAAATGAAGATATTATTACCAAAACATTTGTGATTGCAATCGTTTTCTGGAAGAAATTGAGTATTATCTGACAGAATTGCAGGGGTGCCAATACTTTTGGCCAGCACTGTATATGATTAGAAAGACATCAGTAATATGTGTTAGCTCATAAGCAAAAGTATAAATATAAAAAAAAAATTAAAAAAAAAAAACAAGAAAAAGCATACTTCTCTGTGTGATGATGTAATATCTTAGTGGTTAAGTGATTGGTTTTGCATGTAAATCCCAGGTTTGAATCTTGGGAGAGACTTCAAAGTTTTTTTTTCTTTAGATATTTTTTTCTTCCACATTTATCTCATAATTAAAATATATGTTCTTATCATATTAAGAATAATGTTTTTTTTTTCTAGAAAGCTAATAAATATTACAGTATATGATTATAAATAAACCAGTATCTATGAATAGGCTGTAGCAAAAAAACAAAATAAAACACTATTCTCAATATGGTAAGGCTTTCTTATTGTTATTATTATTATTATTATTATTATTATATATTATAGTATAGCCTTTTAATATGGTTTAAAATAAAAGAGAGAAAAAAATAACAGAAAAAAACTTAAATCTCTTTGGGGACTTGACCACCAAGCTATAATATTACCATACATAAAAATATTTTTTTTCTGTGCTTATACGCTAACACACAGTACTGGTATCTATATAATCATATATTATGCCTGCCTGCTGTCTAGCCCTGTCAGTGAAGTAGAGGGGGGAGTGTGTAGAGCACAGGGGGTGTTACAAAGCAGTGCTAAAATGATTCAGCCCCGCTTCCTGGTGCTCCATTTGCAAAAACACAGATATATCTGCAGCTGTTTATCAGACAAAAGAACTATTATATTTTTTATTGTTTTAATCAGTAGGATGAGCCCTACCTGGTTTAATAGGATTGATCCTGGTGACAGAGCCTCTTTTAGGTCTACAGGACTGTAACCAACCTCCCTGGATATGGCTACAAGAGGAAAATTGATGACAAATTATAGAGAAAAATAATACAAATGTTAACCAAAGTGCCCAAAGCGACTTCCAAAGAGATTATAGGTGAACTCCAAGGTCACAATACATCGGTGTCAGATAACACCATCTCTCGCTGTCTTAGCCAAAGTAGACTTAATGGAAGACGACCGAGGAGAAAACCACCGTTGAAAGCAAATCCTAAAAAAGCGAGAATGCAATTTGTCAAAATGCATACTGACAAGCCACAAAGCTTTTGGGAGAACATCCTTTGGACAGGTGAGACAAAACTAGAGCTTTTTGGCAAGTCATATCAGCATTATGTTCTTAGATACAAATACGTGTATGAAGCATACAAAGAAACAAACATTGTAACTACTGTGAAGCATGGAGGAGGCACGGTTATGTTTCGGGGCTACTTTTCTGCATCTGGCACAGGGTTTGAATCAGTGCAGGGTACAATGAAATCTTAAGACTATCAAGGCATTCTGGAGTGAAATGCGCTATCCAGTGTCAGAAAGATTGGTCTTAGTGGCAGGTCATAGATCCTACAACAGGATAATGACTAAAGATGAGAGAATCTTCAACAATTCGCTTTGGCGAATAATCGTCGAATTTATGACAAAATTCGTTCTTAATACGAATTTATTCGGTCGAAGTTGCGTTAAAAAATAATCGTTGGTTTGCGAACATTTTTAAAAGTACGCTACTGAACTCAATGCGTAAAAAGTACAAAGCGCGTATGAATCCTTAGCATACTATTGACTTATGATTGCGTCATACGCACGCACAAGGCTAGGCCATGGCGTACAGTCCTTAGAGGCAGTCCATATGAACTAGAAAAGTAAGGTGCTAGCTATCCGGCTGAGAGCATAATTTACTAAAAAGACAATACAACAAGCATAATAGGCTCAGATATACGTTTGAGTCTCTCCTCATGGCTGCGTGGCGTAAAACACTGGAACACATAGTCCAAAATTCAATTGTAATCCACGTGAGGTAATTTTGTAATCCAAACAGGTAACGTGAAATCCACATGGATAATATAAAATAGCAGCAAATAGAGAACCCTTTTTGCAAAGGGAGCTCCCAATCCTGAAAAGGAGGCAAAAAGGAAAATAGGCACGCTTAGGCGCAACTGTGAATTTTCTGCAGAATGGGGGGGGAAATCCTGACAAGCCATGTCCACCTGTGTGAGAGTCAAAAAGAGGGCAATACAAACTAGATAAATTAAAAATAAGTGCCAACTAACTCTCACCTGTCAGGTGCAGTCCATGTTGTGGCTCCCATAGGTCCAGACTATGACTCCATGAGGTGTCCTTTAAATCAACCAGACAGTGACAGCCAGTTGTAGAAGGGTTCCTCAAATGAGGGACCTGAAGTCCTCCTCGCTGCTACTGCTGCTACTAAAGGACATAAGAGGACGCTCCTGCCTCCTGTAGGCCAAGCTGGCTGCCGTGGTGGAGCTCCACTGCCCTCTGCTGCCAGAATTCAGACTTGACCGGGTGGTGGTCACAGTGGTGAGCGCTGCTGCCACTTGAGCCTTCACCTTTCCGGATACTCCTGCCGGGACAGCAGGGGTAAGGACTTCTGACTGCAGTGGTTCAGGCAAGGATGCACCCAAGGAAGAACTGCCAGCTCCCCTCCTCACTTCATTTTCCATGGTAGCTGGTACTGGATCACCATGGGCTGGAATGTGAAAGATGATGTAGTCAGCTGAGCCAGGTGAAAGGACTGTGGTGGTGGTGGTGGTGGCAGTCCAGGGATCAGAGGCTCCGGCTGTGGCTTCTCCCTGAAATGGAAGGTGCCATCTGGTGACTCTTGAAGGCAGTGCACGTGTCCTGTGGCTGCTGGATCATCCGGCCAGGTCTTGGCTGGCGATGCAGGTACCAGGGGCTTGGTCAGTAACGTTACCCCGGTAGCAAAGGGCCCTTTCAGGGATGCCATGGTGGCAGGGGTGGGATTCAAATTTTTAATAACAGGTTCCCTACTCAACAGCGGACACGCGGCGTCACAACACATGTTTTCATATACATGCACCATATACATGGTACACATACATAAATACACCATATATGCACATACCACAAAACTTTTAAAAAGCCTAAGGAGCTAAACTACCAGCACTGCGAGTTTTGTAAAGCGCTGGC
>ONZH01022309.1:0-121165 GCA_900303285.1 Rhinella marina
ACAAAATGTTTAAGAGGTCTCACCTCTTGGGCCTCCACATAATTTTTAAGAGGTCTCACTCTTGGGCCTCCACATAATTTTTAAGAGGTCTCACCTCTTGGGCCTCCACAAAAATGTTTTAAGAGGTCTCACCTCTTGGGCCTCCACATAATTTTTTAAGAGGTCTCACCTCTTGGGCCTCCACATAATTTTTAAGAGGTCTCACCTCTTGGGCCCCTCCACATAATTTTTAAGAGGTCTCACCTCTTGGGCCTCCACAAAATGTTTAAGAGGTCTCACCTCTTGGGCCTCCACATAATTTTTAAGAGGTCTCACCTCTTGGGCCTCCACAAAATCTTTTAAGAGGTCTCACCTCTTGGCCTCCACAAAATTTTTAAGAGGTCTCACCTCTTGGGCCTCCACAAAATTTTTAAGAGGTCTCACCTCTTGGGCCTCCACATAATTTTTAAGAGAGGTCTCACCTCTTGGGCCTCCACATAATTTTAAAGAGGTCTCACCTCTTGGGCCTCCACATAATTTTAAAGAGGTCTCACCTCTTGGGCCTCCACAAAATCTTTTAAGAGGTCTCACCTCTTGGGCCTCCACAAAATCTTTAAGAGTCCACCTCTTGGGCCTCCACAAAATCTTAAGAGGTCTCACCTCTTGGGCCTCCACAAAATCTTTAAGAGGTCTCACCTCTTGGGCCTGCACAAAATCTTAAGAGGTCTCACCTCTTGGGCCTCCACAAAATTTTTAAGAGGTCTCACCTCTTGGGCCTCCACAAAATCTTTAAGAGGTCTCACCTCTTGGGCCTCCACAAAATCTTTGAGGTCTCACCTCTTGGGCCTTCCACATAATTTTAAAGAGGTCTCACCTCTTGGGCCTCCACAAAATCTTTAAGAGGTCTCAACCTTCTTGGGCCTCCACAAAATCTTTTAAAGAGGTCTCACCTCTTGGGCCTCCATAAAATCTTTAAGAGGTCTCACCTCTTGGGCCTCCACAAAATCTTTAAGAGGTCTCACCTCTTGGGCCTCCACATAATTTTAAGAGGTCTCACCTCTTGGGCCTCCACAAAATCTTTAAGAGGTCTCACCTCTTGGGCCTCCACAAAATCTTTAAGAGGTCTCACCTCTTGGGCCTCCACAAAATCTTTAAGAGGTCTCACCTCTTGGGCCTCCACAAAATCTTTAAGAGGTCTCACCTCTTGGGCCTGCACAAAATCTTTAAGAGGTCTCACCTCTTGGACCTCCACAAAATCTTTAAGAGGTCTCACCTCTTGGGCCTCCACAAAATCTTTAAGAGGTCTAACCTCTTGGGCCTCCACAAAATCTTTGAGGTCTCACCTCTTGGGCCTCCACATAATTTTAAAGAGGTCTCACCTCTTGGGCCTCCACAAAATCTTTAAGAGGTCTCACCTCTTGGGCCTCCACAAAATCTTTAAGAGGTCTCACCTCTTGGGCCTCCACAAAATCTTTAAGAGGTCTCACCTCTTGGGCCTCCACAAAATCTTTAAGAGGTCTCACCTCTTGGGCCTGCACAAAATCTTTAAGAGGTCTCACCTCTTGGGCCTCCACAAAATCTTTAAGAGGTCTCACCTCTTGGGCCTCCACAAAATCTTTAAGAGGTCTCACCTCTTGGGCCTCCACAAAATCTTTGAGGTCTCACCTCTTGGGCCTCCACATAATTTTAAAGAGGTCTCACCTCTTGGGCCTCCACAAAAATCTTTAAGAGGTCTCACCTCTTGGGCCTCCATAAAATCTTTAAGAGGTCTCACCTCTTGGGCCTCCACAAAATCTTTAAGAGGTCTCACCTCTTGGGCCTCCACATAATTTTAAAGAGGTCTCACCTCTTGGGCCTCCACAAAATGTTTAAGAGGTCTCACCTCTTGGGCCTCCACAAAATCTTTAAGAGGTCTCACCTCTTGGGCCTCCACAAAATTTTCCATGAGCCTCTGGCCAGCCCACGGCCTCTTCCTGCCTTTTGCGGTCCTACGCATCCCTCCACATCCCCACTGCTTTACCTGCTAGACATGACACTGGGCCAGGTCGGGTCACTGATATCTCTAGCGCCAACAATTTGGGCATTTTAAGGCTTCTGCATGTGTTTGAGTTGTTTTTACATTTTAAAGAAGACATGTCTGACCACATTTCACACACACACACAATGACAATTAGGGGTGGGGTCTATTTGCTTTCCCCCTTGCCTATGCCATCTGTGGTTGTCATAGGCAACGTGATTTTAAGGGGTGCAGAATTTCATCTTCTTTTTTGTCTAGTTTGGCTTGGGGTCCATGGCAATGTAGAGGAAAGAAGGTTTCCTTGTATGGTCTCACTTTACAGAGAGATTAGATTGTCTTTGGAGTGTATTGTTGAGAGGCTGTGATAGTGGCGTAATAGTGCGACTTGGGCGCGTTATATGCACCCAGACATGCTTCCCCTGCTGTCCCAGTTGCATTCCAGCAGTGTTGGCATCCTTTTCTGAGGTTTCAGGGTGGACTTGGTGACCTCCAAGTGGTCGAATTGAGATTTCCAAGTGGCGAGCATTTTTTTCCCATAGACTTTAATGGGATTCGATATTCGGTCGAATAGTCGAATTTCGCGGTCTATTCGAATCGAATTTCGAACTTTCGAATATTTCACTACTCGCTCATCTCTAGTGTGTATGTATGCCGGATCCGGAATGACCCCCCATTGGAAATCAATGGAGGACAGATCCGGATTACTGGTGTGTCCACACCAAACGGATCCGTCCCCATTGACTTCCATTGGGGGTCATTCCGGATCCGTCTTGGTGCGGATGCCTGGACCGGAGAGCAAACCGCAGCATGCTGCGGTTTGTTCTCCGGTCTGAAGACGGAACGGAATGCTTTCAGGAGCATTCCGTTGTCTTCAGTTCAGTTTTGTCCCCATTGACAATGAATGGGGACAAAACTGAAGCGTTTTTTTCCGGTATTGAGCCCCTATGATGGAACTCAATACCGGAATTTAAAAACGCTAGTGTGAAAGTAGCCTTAGTAGTCAGGAAAGCTTACAATTGTGTCATCATATTTTCAGTTAGCAATTAAAAAGTATCAACCCCTGAGGAATCTCAATTTTCTTTTATCTTCCAATTTTCCTGACAATGGTATAAAAAAAACTCTGATGTATCCTAGGACTCATATATTTTTTTCTGTTCTATTCTTGCCTCTTTTTTAATTTTTTTTTTTTATTTATTTTGTTTAATTTTATTTTTTCCTCTCTGAACCTCCTTGTTAAGCTCTTAAGTGTCAGAGTGACACTGGTGTATAGCTATGGGTAAAGGCATGCTTGATGGTGTAAGCAAACTGTGCTTAAATAAAGGCCTAATTGGACATCTCCTGGCTGTGACCAAACTGTACACTAGTATTGACACTCTAACATGCACTAAATTGGGCACTTACAAACAATAGACAAATTGCTATTTTTTTTTTTAAAGAAATTCAGGTCCAAATAAAAGTGCCCTTCTAGGAACACACTGTACACTGCTAATGATACATTAAAATAAGATTATTTATACAGTGCTTTGCGAAAGTATTCGGCCCCCTGGAATTTTTCAACCTTTTGCTACATTTCAGGCTTCAAACAAAAAGATAGAACATTTTACATTTTTGGTGAAGAATCAACAACAAGTGGTCACAATTGTGAAGTGGAAGGAAATTTATTGGATCATTTAAACTTTTTTTGTAATAATAAAACTGAAAAGTTGTTCGTGCAAAATTATTCGGCCCATTTCCTTTCAGTCCAGAAGTTGATTGAGGATCTCTGAATGATCCAATGTCGTCCTAAATGACTGATGAAGATACATAGAATCCACCTGTGTGTAATCAAGTCTCCGTATAAATGCACCTGCTCTGTGATAGTCTCAGGGTTCTGCATCATGAAGACCAAGGAACACACCAGGCAGGTCCCTGATACTGTTGTGGAGAATAGAGATGAGCGAATCAATTCGTCAATTCGTTGATTCGTATCGAATCTTGGGATTTTTTAGCTGCGAAGCAAATCCGAATATTAGGTGCTTTGCTTCGGCTTTGTACGCATTCTCTACGTAATTTGTCCTATCATTATACGCTATTGTTACATATAAGTTACTCTATACGCTGTTGCTTACGAATTCAATTGATTTGCGATGCAGACTCCTCCCTGGTAGCCCGCCCCCTTCTCCAGCGCGACGAGGCAACTCAGGAAATTAAGATGGCGACACAGCGAGGTCCTGACTGTGGAGGCATGGTGTGGGGCACCGACCCCTATGAGGAGAAGGAACCGGAGGAGATCTACGTCTCTCAATATGTCCGTCAGCCTAAGAAGTCGGTTGAGGTGCCCGCTGAGGTGTTCACTCTGCTGGCTGACACAGCGGAGGCGGCAGGAGTTCCCACTCCGCCACGGAAGGACTACTCCCTTCGTCAAAATTCTATGGTCCCCGAAGCTGCTTTAACCAAGTTGCGCAGACCTGCGCCTCATCCCTTTTTTCCCCCTTTTCAGGTTATTGGGGAGCCCCTTGAAAGATGGTTTTTTAAGGAACTTTTGCTGCTATTTTTTTACCCATTTGGATTACAATTTTACCTATGTGGATTACAAATTACAACTGAGTTTGGGACTCTGCTCCAGTTCTATGACAAGCGTCAGAAGAAAAGAGACTTAAACATGTCTGTGAGCATACTAGGTAGGTGATATTTAAAATGTTTACATTATACCTATAATGTATTTGCACTATATTGTTTGCACTGGATTGTTTGCACTAATGTTTTTACCTTTCAGCAACGTTTTCAAGTATGTTGCCCATTGTGTGTATTTCTTTACAGGTACCGCAATGTGTCCTCATATTCACTTTATAGTATTGTGGATGGTTGTACTATGCATTTAGCCGGATAGACAGCACCTTACTTGTTCTACCTCAAATATACATACTGCCTCTGAGGGCGATTTCAGATCTGACCATTTACACTGGATCTGGACAGAGGTTCGCAAGGTGTCAAAACTATGGCGCAAGCCTCGGATCACCTGCTGGATCACCTCCTTTTTATGCTGGTTCAGGTGGCGGTGTGTGCCATCGCAAATCGTAATCCTGCCGGTCCATCAGCCGGACTATGTATTTCAGCTGTGCAGCAGAGCTAAATGACGAGGATCGTCTGGATGCCATTTTCGAATATTCGCTCAGCCTCTGAGGAGTGCACGCCGCGGCCTCTCCTCGTACGTGCCTGCATATTACGTAATCGCATAGAAAATAGTACGCTGAGGATTCGTAATCTATTTGTACGCTCATGCGTACGTCTTCTAAGAAGTTGCATACATTTTTTAACTGTACGTTCGTTATTAGTGCGCGAATGTTCGCTAATAGCACATAATAACGTATATTTTGTACGCAAATACAACTAATCTATTCGTCAAATATACGAATCTTAGGAAAAGTTCGGCGAATAATTTTTTGAATGATTCGTTCATCTCTACTGGAGAAGTTTAAAGCCGGATTTGGATACCAAAAGATTTCCCAAGCTTTAAACATCCCAAGGAGCACTGTGCAAGGGATCATATTGAAATGGAAGGAGTATCAGACCACTGCAAATCTACCAAGACCCGGCCGTCCCTCTAAACAAGGAGAAGACTGATCAGAGATGCAGCCAAGAGGCCCATGATCACTCTGGATGAACTGATCTACAGCTGAGGTGGGAGAGTCTGTCCACAGGACAACAATCAGTCCAACACTTCACAAATCTGCCCTTTATGGAAGAGTGGCAAGAAGAAGCCATTTCTCACAGATATCCATAAAAAGTCTGGTTTACAGTTTGCCACAAGCCCCTGGGAGACACCAAACATGTGGAAGAAGGGGCTCTGCTCAGATGAAACCAAAATCCAACTTTTTGGAAACAATGCAAAACAATATGTTTGGCATGAAAGCAACACAGCTCATCCCCCTGAACACACCATCCCCACTGTCAGACATGGTGGGGGCAGCATCATGGTTTGGGCTTTTCATCAGCAGGGACAGGGAAGATGGTTAACATTGATGGGAAGATGGATGGAGCCAAATACAGGACCATTCTGGATGAAAAGACCTGAGACTAGGACGGAGATTTATCTTCCAACAAGACAATGATCCCAAACATAAAGCAAAATCTACAATGGAATGGTTCAAAAATAAAGGTATCCAGTTCTTAGAACGGCCGAGTCACAGTCCAGACCTGAATCCAATGGAGAAGACGTGGAAAGAGCTGAAAACTGCTGTTCACAAACGTCTCCATCCAACCTCAAAGAGGAAGAATGGGCAAGAATTTCAGTCTCTCGATGTGCAAAACTGACAGAGACATCCCCCAAGAGACCGCAGCTGGAATCGCAGCAAAGTATTAATGCAAGGGGGACAAATAATTTTGCACGCCCCACTTTTCAGTTTTATTATTACAAAAAAAGTTTAAATGATCCAATAAATTTCGTTCTACTTCACAATTGTGACCCACTTGTTGATTCTTCACCAAAAATGTATAATGTTATATCTTTTTGTTTGAAACCTGAAATGTGGCAAAAGGTTGAAAGGCCAAATACTTTCGCAAGGCACTGTAAATGTAACACCCCAGAGTAGTGCTACCACTCCTACGCCCAGTTTCTATCTGTGTCTGTTAACACTATGTCATTCTATGCATTTTATTCTAAGACCTGCAAAAATGTGTATACCTAACAATGTTATGCAACTATTTTACTATGTAATGTGCCTGGTGTACCAGGATGTGGCGTCAAACAAAGCAGAGCTTTAGTTTCTCAGAATGGACCTTTCCATGCCATTCTGACCCCCTCTGGAGAGAAGTGGACTGTTCCCACTTCCTGCAAGAAGGGTGGAGATCCAGTTAGAACTAGTCTGGAGTACACCCTGCGAGGGGAAAGGTGTGCAGGGCATGTCTCTACTGGACTTGCCCCTGCCAGCCAGAGCACCTTCAGCTCTGGTGGCCAGTGTGGCAGGATTATTGAGCCTCAGCAGCCAGGAGGTGTTTCCCTGGCCCAAGATAAGTCTGACCAAGGAGAAAAGTGCATCCTTTGCAGCCATTGGAAGAAATCCAAGTTTACAGAAGGTCTGTCAATACAGCAGTGAGCTACAGAGAATTAGGGCAGAGGATTTTGCTTGCTAAGTTTGTATGCTAAAATCTGCTGGAAGCCAAGATAAAGCCAGAGAAGTTTGTTGTTTGGATACAAGTCTACCCAAGTAAATCTGTGTTGGATTCCATTACAAGGTCTGGACTCATTTATTACTACATCCCTCAATTATTCCCCCTATTTATTGCACCGGAGCCAAAGCCTGGGGTCCAGCCGTTTCCAGGTAGGAGCACCGTGACACACCAGAGACATTTTAGGTCACACAATATACCACTCGGCATTCCTACACCTGGTAAGTGCGTGGCAACATCCTTAGCGGGCCCTGGAGGGAGGCCGCCCATCACATAAACAGTAGAAAAATGTCAGCAAGTTTATGGAACAAAAAAGGCGCAATTGTGCTGCGTATGCATCAACATAAGTATATGCTGATGATGATGCTGGGAATATTCCTATGAAACACATGAACCATAGAAGGTTTGTAACAGGTGTATGGACAAAAAAAGGCTGGCTCATGCACAGAAAAAAAGAGAGTACTCTCTCTTGAAACTGTAAGTTACGTACAGCTGCAGGATCTGTCTTCACTTTAAGACATACAGTACACTAATTGCCCCTATCCTGTCCCTAATGATAAAACCTGATTTTCTTCTTAGTAATTTAACCTACTTAACTAAATATATCCCTACACTGTCCCAGCAATATCCTATAATGGCTGACTTGTTTCTGTAACTGGTGTCCATCAGAGACATGGCAGACACATCCTACCACCACAGTGGTGGAGCTCACAATGGCATCTGTGCTAGCATAGAGCCTGATACACAGCCAATATCCAGAACCAAAGGGCATTGAGCATCTCCTCCGCCCACTGACCTTCCAAACAGCCATTCAGTTTCTCTGGAGCCATGTGAACTTCCACTGTAATAACCCAGGAACAAAAAGCAGAACAACTAGGGGTGGCCATCAGACGCATAGCTATAGGGGTAACTGGAATTAACTCTTTCACTGCCATAGAGCACCAGGGATACTGAAAATACATATCCACTTCTGCAAACCATCAGATATACTGATCTTAACCCACTGTGCTAGAACACCAGATATACGAAATGAACCCCTTCACTAGCCATGACCACCAGGGATTCTTACATTAGCCCCTAACTGTCCTAGCCCACCAGACATACTGACATTAACCTTTCCCCTACCTTAAATCACTAGGAATTTTGAAATTAACCCCTTCACTGCACTAGATCTCAAGGGGAACAGGCATTAACCCTTTCATTGTTATAGACCACTAGGGTATAGACAAGAAATTTAACAGCGGTAGACCTGGGTGCTGTTTAATACTATTTGCCTGGATGTTATGTGGCCCTATATAATGTATAGTTAGTTCGCTGCAATGGACAACCAGTTATAATGAAAATACCTATCCACTGCTCCAAACCACCAGATATACTGATCTTAACCCATTCACTGTGCAAGAACACCAGGTATACTGAAATTAACCCCTTCACTAGCCAAGACCATCAGGGATTCTTACATTAGCCCCTCACTTTCCTAGCCCACCAGATATACTGACATTAACCTTTCCCCTACATTAAATCACAAGGAATTTTGACATAAGCACCTTCACTGCCCTAGATCACCAGGGATACAGGCATTAACCCTTTCACTGTTGTAGACCACTAGGGTAAAGATAAGAAATTTAACTGCAGTAGACCCGGGGGTTGTTTAATACTATTTGCCTGGATGTTATGTGGCCCTATATAATGTATAGTTAATTAACCATTGTATGTTAATATTTATATGATATGGTTTGTATTGCCAGCCCCAGAGAGAATATCCTCTGTCCCTAACTGCCCTGTTCCCTAGCTACAAAGGCTTAGAGGTAACATTGCAAGTGATGCAGCTGAAAATTATGGGTGTCTTGTAGCACTATGAGAAGGAGTAGCTATCACACTAAATTTTTATGCCACAGCCCAAAAGCCTTTAGCTAAGCTCCAGCTGGGAATCCTCTTTCCAAGGGCCCCATAGGAGCCTTATGGTCTGCCTCCATGGCATGTACATCCCTTAGGGATACCAGCAAGTAAATAGAATATTCTTTTAACTGATCTTTAATTACGTACTAAGAATTTAGTGTGAAGAATGCAATATTGTAGTAATGGCCAAAAATGTTGCTTGGAATGGAAATATAGAGAGTTAAACGTGTAATTACAATGGAAAGATTTTACTCCAAAAGTAAAAGGAGATGTAGAAACAAGTAATGAAAAGTTAATAAATCATTCCCTGCTGCGCTCTCTGACAAGTGGTTTCCAAGGACAAAATGCAACAATTATTTTTTTCCCCTGAAATGTGTCTTTAAAAAATATATATATAATATGACTTATTCATAATTAATTTCTAAGAAGGGGGGGAAGTTGATTCAGATATCAGGGGATAGATATACTTGTGTTACCTAACCTGACAAAAACATAAAATTAGGTTAAACCTTTTCTTTTGTAAAGTGCTACTCAAAGACATCCAATAAAAAAAATAAAATAAAAGTAATATGAAATAAAAAAATTTACATATTCATTGTCGGAGCATCTGCTCTCCACATTCCACTTAAATTGAGATTTTACTTTTCTTTTTGACTGACAAGTCAAATTATTTTCCTGTCCAAAGGCGTCTGAGTAATTTGAAAACATAAATTTGCTCCATTTTGTTTTTTTCTGCTAAACTTACGAATGTCATACAGTTGGAGAACAAATGCAATAATCAAAAAAGTAGGTTTTATGAGTTTCTTAGAAAAAATGTTTTTTTTTTCTTCCGGTGGGGAGTCCCAATCTGGGCCTAATTTGCCTCTACCATTGATTAAATCATCATGAGAAGTAGTCTCTATATCAAAGGAACATCAGACATCTCTTTCTGCATTTTTGAATTTTAAGCAGTCCTCAATCACTGAAGTTTGATTGTTGAGGCTCTTAAAGTATATCAATTCTCTTTTTTTGTGATTTAAGTGGCTGTACCTTCAATTAGACAGAATTTTGGGAACTATTTTGAAACCACGTTTCGGAAGAAAATGTAGGAGTTGTAATACGTCCTTCTTAATGGAGTCAAGATCCAAAAATAAGTTAAAAGTGAGTTTGACAATATTCATAAATATTTTAAAAAGTTACCAGAGTTCATTGCTTTTTATGTCAGGTGATGAATTCATGAAAAAATTAGACAAACTGAAGTTGGTCTTCACATTGGTCTATATTTGTAAAGGCAGGACACACATACTGATGGTTACACTGGGGCACCATTAGGCTAGGGCTACACGGCGACAGTTGTCGCACAACACCCGTCGCAGCCAGGATCCCTGAGTAGTGGGGATCCCATAGAGATGAATGGGATCGCCGTGGCAGTCGCAAGAAATCCAACACGGTTGGATTCAGAGGACTACAGAGGAATACAGAGGACTAAACAGGACCACATAGGGCTATTAAGGACTACAGAGGACCACACAGGACTGCAGAGTACCACACAAGACTACAGATTAGCACACAGGACCAAAAAAGGATATACATAACTACACGAGTGCACAGGACTACAGCAGACTGTACAGGACTACACAGGACTACTGAGGACTACATAAGACTATAAATGGCTAAGCTTCCTCCTCATGCACCACTAGGGCCAGGCAATGTAGGCGTAACAAATGATCTACCTCCAAATTTCTTTAACTAGCCAAATAAAGAAACCAATATGGTGGATCTTACAATAGACATGTGGAAAGATGGCCAACGAACCATTCATTGAGTACTGTACATGGGTGATTGAATGCGTGATTGTCCCTCAGGAATCAAATGGTCACCAAGCTTGGCTGACTCGTATACCACTACTAGAACACATGAACATAACTTTTGGTCACTTTAATGGTACACTTTCTGGGAATATGCAGGTGAGGGCTTTTCTTAATTTTTTTTTTTTTCAAAATTTTCAAAAGTTAAAGCCTCCCATTTTTTTTTAAATAACAGCTTCTCCAAAAATTTTCAAACATTTGGACTTTTTCTCAACTACCTTCAATATAAATTTCCAGGTTATTTTATGAAATACAAGATCTTTTTTTTGTTTACTACATGTAGAATCAGACCTGTCTTGTTTCCCGCCCATCACATCTCCTCCATACCTTCACACTCTATATCTCGTCTTTTTCAATCCAGCCGGCAAATTTGCATTTTGATGAGCTCTTGACTCGTTAAAAGATTATAAAGAGAGGGAGAAAAAAGCCTGATATGATACAACAGATAGAAAGGAAAAGCTTTTAAGCCTGAAGGCAACAGAAGGTCAAATGAGCCCAATGCTGATAACAGCTGAGGTCAGCCAGCCGCCATCTCAGGCCTAAAATCATTTGTAAAAACGAAATGGATTTCTGATGTGAATTTCGCCCTTGAATGTTCACTGTTTAAAGGTATTTTCTCATCCCCTCCACCTACCTTCCTCCCAAAGTTCAGCTGTTATTTCTTCATTTTTCTTTTTTATCGTGAGTGTACAAGATTGGGGTTGTCTGCACTCCAGACATCTCAGAGCGTCACAAAGGTAGAAATTGGTGTCACATTGTGCGATCCAGGAGAAGCTGAAGGTCTCAACAAGCCTATTATGATAGTAAAGGAACAAGCACCTCATGCCGTCTGCCCACCATAATGCATTCTTCATTGCCAATTCTCTGGTCTTGATTCATTCTATAATTCTGGAGACCTTTTGGACCACAAAACCTCCCACAAACAATCACCCTCTCACTGACTCTCCGGTCCCGATAAATTATCTGCATCAAATAGTTTTTATTAAAGAAGTTTATTCCCTCCTAGGAGAGGTACAGTAGTGCATGATTACGGGCCCAGCTGCTGCACTACTATCCAAAAAGTACAGTAACTTTTATGCAAGTACATGCATGTTAACAGTCACACTTGGTGAGTTATCACATCTAGTTAACGCGTTATGACTGTGAATGTTGAATATTAAAAGTGGTCCCATATTGTAGTCGAGTCCAAATCGATGGAAGTCAGAGCCAACACAAGTAGGCGGACCAGCAATACCATATTGTGGCACATTATACCACTTTTACCGAGCCAAATACCACAGTCCATCACAAAATACTACCCCAGCAGCACAAAATTAGGGATGAGCGAACTTTTGAAAAGTTCGGTTCGGTTCGATTCGGCGAACTTTCATGAAATTCAGATTCGTACGAACCGAACCTAAAACGAACCTTGCTATAACGGCTGATTAATTGCAGCTACAATAGTGGGAGTCTGATAGGGTATAGTTTTGTTTAGTTGCAGTTGCTATTACAATGAAAAAAGTGGAAAAAATCAAAGTGCAAAAATAGTGAAACCTCAGCCAGGTCGACAACATTTGACAGCATTGAAGATGTCCGCTGGAGTAGCATTGCCTTGGACCCGTGTAGCGTGTACTCTCGGTCACGGGACAGGAGCTTACAGCCAACACCTCCTCTGGAGTCTCAGTACATTCCACCATAGGGTGGAAAACAGACATTTGACAGTGGAACCAGCAGCAGTAATAGTACTGTATTGGACCCAGTATGGTTGAGAACAGACAATTGACGGAGGAGGAGGAGTCAGCACTTGATTGCACCCAGGCCAGTATGATTGAGAAGAGACAAGTTGAGGAGGAGGAGGAGGCAGCACTTGATTGCACCCAGGCCAGTATTGTTGAGAAGAGACAAGTTGAGGAGGAAGCTTCAGCAGCTCTTGATTGCACCCAGTATGTTTTGGACAGTATTCTTTTGGACCCAGAAGGACAGCCTGAGAGCGCCGGGCCTGACATCGGTGGTAAGACACCAGGGCAGGTTGGACTGCAGTCAAAGCGGCGGATGGTTGCAAGGTGGTGGAGGCAGATTTGTGCTTCCCGCTGCTGGCCCCCTAAAGCACCGTGGAGGTGACAGTGGCAAGAATAGGCCAACTTCCTGATGGTCTTCTGGGAGGATGTTGACCCAATGGGCAGTAACAGACATGTACTGCCCTTGCCCATAATTAGAGGAAAAGACATCAGCACTCAAGTGCACGGTCTTGGACACATAGAGTCCCAATGAGTCGCCAACCTTTTTCTGAATATTACTGTGCAGTGATGGGACAGCTTTGAGATGTAGTGGCGGCTGGGGACTCGCCATCTGGGGTGCGCACACGCCATGAAATCCCTGAAAGGCTGGGAGTCCACAAGGATACCCAATTGGATGTGGACAGCGGAGAAAACCTTACAGGATGGTGACCTCACTTTGTCAGCTAAAGCTTCTAGCCAGGAGAGACATGAAACCAGAGGGATGACTGAAACAGCCAGAGCCTTTCCTAATATGGACTTTTTAACTTTTTCACTTTTTTAACTTTTTATATTTTTTTTTAAACTTTTTTCATACCTTTTTTTAAACTTTTTTTTTTTTTACTTTTTTTTTGCGGCTAAACGGGGTTGACGGCACCCAGCAGAGCAGCAACGTGTAGCGTGTACTCTCGGGGACGGGACAGGAGCTTACAGCCAACACCTCCTCTGGAGTCTCAGTACGTTCCACCCACTGACTTTAGTGGACTTCCTCCTCATCATCATCATCACTAAAAAGTGGTAGAGACTACAAGGGCAGATCAAGGTTTGCCAAGAGTTCCCTGGCAGAAGGTGCCCCAAAGGTGAGAGGTTCTGTTCGTTTGTTAACCTGATGTACCTTGATATTTGCAGCACGGTGTTGGTGAACGGCTGGAAGACTGACCCCTTTCTGGTTTGCTCCGGGGTCAGACAAGGCTGCCCTCTGTCACCTCTCCTTTTTGTTTGTGTTATAGAACTCTTCGCGGAGTCTATCCAGCAGAATGGAGAGATCAGAGGGATCACCGCACCAGGACACTTCGAGGTCAAGTGCTCACTGTACATGGACGACGTGACCGTCTTCTGCGCTGACCGGCGTTCGGTGACTGCACTCGTCCAGACCTGCGAGGAGTTCGGACAAGCTTCAGGGGCCAAAGTCAACTGCGGGAAGTCGGAAGCCATGCTCTTCGGGGACTGGCAACTGGCTTCTTCTGCCCCCTTCCCCTTTACCGTGAAACCAGACTTCATCAAGATCCTCGGAGTCTGGTTCGGGAAGGAAGGTGCAGCCCTCAAGTCTTGGGAAGAACGCTTGGCCAAGGTGAATCAATGGATTGGGCTATGGAGCCTCAGTTTTTTTAAACTTTTTTTATAACTTTTTTTAAACTTTTTTTTCTACTTTTTTTTGGCTGTGGGGTGACGTCACACATCTTGTTTTTCACAGAAAACCAGGATACAAGGGATTATAGGAGTAATAATCCCTTGTATCCTGGTCTATTCTGTGAAAAAAGTACAGTTTTGAGTCGCCATTGTAATTTTAACTAGATTCGTTACGAACTTTCTCAAAGTTCGTAACGAATCTGGTTCGTTACGGTTCGGTTCGCTCATCCCTACACAAAATACATCCCCAAAAACTTCCACTGGCCGGCCTTGAGGAGGGCTCAGGCGGCCCCCTGGGCATTGGCCCACTGGGAAATTTCCCTGTAAGGTCTATGGCCAATCCGCCCTGACTCTGCTACATCTGTACAAAGGGAAGTGGCAGTCCGCAACACCTTCTTTATGTGGGTTAAAGTCGGTCAGAAACCATATGTTGACTTATGTATAGGAGTAACTCATCTTACCAACTTTCTGAAAATGAGGTGCAAAGAAAGGTGCTCCAAATTTTTGACCTTAACCAAGGTTCTTTATGTAGGTGACACCCTTTGCTGAGGTATGGACCCTGAATGTGTGATTCAACACCAGGGTTCAGGCTGATAATGCAGCATCCAAGCTCATCTGCAGCATCCTACATTGGGCTCTGGTTTCTAGGGGGCTTCTACCTTGCCCAGGAGATTTGTGAACTGTTCTTGAAGCCTGGAAGGTCTCCTCTAACAATAATGAAATGAAATGCACCTCTTCTTACAATGAAACATGCATCCGTTGTATGAACTGCTATAGGTTACTGTTGATCCTGTTATGGTGGCAACTCCACCTAGTTGAACTGTTGGATTGTTGTTATACTTTAAAGGGTTTGTCTCATTTGAGACATTGGTGGCATATTGCGAGGATATGTGACCAGTGTCAGATAGGTGCGGGTCCCACTTCTGCGACCTGCACCTATTTCTACAGTAGAATGGGGCAACCAAAGTGAACAAGGGCATAGGCTGCCAGTGCAGCCACTCTCCATTCACTTCTATGGAAGTCCAAAAATACAGTGCCTTGCGAAAGTATTCGCCCCCCTGGAACTTTTCAACCTTTTGCCACATTTCAGGCTTCAAACAAAAAGATATAACATTTTAAATTTTTGGTGAAGAATCAACATCAAGTGGGTCACAATTGTGAAGTGGAACGAAATTTATTGAATCATTTAAACTTTTTTTGTAATAATAAAACTGAAAAGTTCGTGCAAAATTATTCGTCCCATTTACTTTCAGTCCAGAAGTTGATCTCTGATCTCTGAATGATCCAATGTTGTCCTAAATGACTGATGAAGATACATAGAATCCACCTGTGTGTAATCAAGTCTCCATATAAATGCACCTGCTCTGTGATAGTCTCAGGGTTCTGCATCATGAAGACCAAGGAACACACCAGGCAGGTCCCTGATACTGTTGTGGAGAAGTTTAAAGCCGGATTTGGATACCAAAAGATTTCCCAAGCTTTAAACATCCCAAGGAGCACTGTGCAAGCGTCATATTGAAATGGAAGGAGTATCAGACCACTGCAAATCTACCAAGACCCGGCCGTCCCTCTAAACAAGGAGAAGACTGATCAGAGATGCAGCCAAGAGGCCCATGATCACTCTGGATGAACTGCAGAGATCTACAACTGAGGCGGGAGAGTCTGTCCATAGGACAACAATCAGTCCAACACTTCACAAATCTGGCCTTATGGAAGAGGGGCAAGAAGAAGCCATTTCTCAAAGATATCCATAATAAGTCTGGTTTACAGTTTGCCACAAGCCCCTGGGAGACACCAAACATGTGGAAGAAGGGGCTCTGCTCAGATGAAACCAAAATCCAACTTTTTGGAAACAATGCAAAACGATATGTTTGGCATAAAAGCAACACAGCTCATCCCCCTGAACACACCATCCCCACTGTCAGACATGGTGGGGGCAGCATCATGGTTTGGGCTTTTCATCAGCAGGGACAGGGAAGATGATGGATGGAGCCAAATACAGGACCATTCTGGATGAAAAGACCTGAGACTAGGACGGAGATTTATCTTCCAACAAGACAATGATCCCAAACATAAAGCAAAATCTACAATGGAATGGTTCAAAAATAACCGTATCCAGGTCTTAGAATGGCCGAGTCACAGTCCAGACCTGAATCCAATGGAGAAGATGTGGAAAGAGCTGAAAACTGCTGTTCACAAACGTCTCCATCCAACCTCAATGAGCTCCAGCTGTTTTGCAAGGAAGAATGGGCAAGAATTTCAGTCTCTAGATGTGCAAAACTGATAAAGACATACCCCAAGAGACCGCAGCTGTAATCGCGGCAAAAGGTGACGCAACAAAGTATTAATGCAAGGGGGCCAAATAATTTTGCACGCCCCACTTTTCAGTTTTATTATTACAAAAAAAGTTTAAATGATCCAATAAATTTCATTCCACTTCACAATTGTGACCCACTTGTTGTTGATTCTTCACCAAAAATTTAAAATGTTATATCTTTTTGTTTGAAGCCTGAAATGTGGCAAAAGGTTGAAAAGTTCCAGGGGGCCGAATACTTTCGCAAGGCACAGGTATATAGACTACAGAACGGTTCTAATACACACGCTGTGCACGTGGTGTTAGCGTCAGGCACACTTGTGTTCTTTTTGCCCCAAAATAAAAAAAAATGCAGCCAGATATAACAATGGACTTTTGTGTCTTTTGAACAGAACTACTAGCCCTGCCTAGCCAAATCCTATCCCTACACTATTTGTGCCTCCTTGCGCAAATTTTATACAGCAGATGCAAAAGAGGTACTGCGGCCTTAATTAACGGTAGAAAAAATAGCAAAGGATGTCAGGTATATAGTATACAGAGAGTAATACACCATGCACCAGCTGCTCAGGTGGCGTTAATGTCAGGCCACCTTGCGCAATTTTTAACCCCTTAAAAATATATATATATATTGCAGCAAGATAGAATAGCCCTTAAAAGGGCTTTTGGGTCTTTTCAGAAGAAATTCTATCCCTTCCTAGCGTTCTTCTCTCCCTACACTATCTGTCCCTCCTTGCAGCAGCTCTCCCTGACTCAGTATGAGCCGGTCACATGTCACATATAGCACCCGGTGCCAGCCAATCACTGTAATGCCAGTAGCCAAGATGGCTACGGCATTATAGTGAATGCCAGTACTTCCCCGCATGCTAATTGGCTAATTAGCGTGTAGGGAGGGGACTCGAACATGGTGTTCGAGCACACGCGGTGTTCGGCCGAACACTACGTGGTCCCGAGCGCCGCCATGTTCGGCCAAATACCATATTTGGCCAAACATGTTCACTCAACACTACTATGTAGGTTAAATTGCGTGATAATTGTGTAGTGCGGGTCATTAACGGTGATACCAAATATCTGGAAGGGATTTTATTTTTTACATTTTTTTTCAATGGCAATAAAAACTTTTAATTACATTTTTTGCACTAAATAAAACTCTATCTTTTAGTTTTACAGTTTATTGGTCCCACAAGGGGACTTGAGGATAAGTGATCTACTGATAGTTTCTATAATACACTGTATTGCTTATGCTGTACAGTGTATTATACTGTCAGTACAATTTTGACAAGTACAATTCTGACAGACACTATCAGGCTGCCCCTCTGGCACAGCCTGATAGGGATACATTGCAGGTAGTCCTGGGAACCTTCATTAGGCCCCTGGCTCCTGACATCAGCACCTGTGATCTCATTTGTGGTATGCTGATACCTGAGAGATGGAGCTCTCTCTCTCTAAACTACGCTTTTTATCATGGCATCTAAGGGGTTAAACGTCCCGGTACAGCTCTTCTGCCGTACTAGGCCGATAGAACAGGAGCCTGCTCTCCGTTGCACAGGAGACCCGCGCAGCACTTATGTAAGGCTGCAGTAAAAAGGCAGCGACCTCGAATAAATCCTATTAATGACTGCAGCAGTCATAAAGGGGTTAATATCGCATTGCACTATATTGAATTACAAATATGTGTGTTGTGGGCAACACTGAGGTTATGCTGTCACCTACTGACTAACCATATTATTACTGATGGACAATATGTGTAGGCAAGAGCGGATTTTACCACTACACAAACCAAGCAACGTAGAGATCAATGTGGTCCTTGCTGATTGAAAAAAAAGAATGAAGGGTAGACATACCACCTGTGTATCGGTTGAACAGCATTGGGACCAAGGAGGGCAGGGACACCCAAGTGCCCAAACTGCACTGCTAAGCTCAGGGTAGGGTTTAGCGGGCTAAAGGGGGACAAAGCTTATCGATACAATAGGGCAGAGGTTAGTGATGCAACAGGAGCTGCTAGACACAACTTTTCTTCAAGCTCCAGAAATGCCAAGTCCGCCCCTGTGTGTGCGTGCAATAAACTTTTGTCTGATTTCCATACATTTTTTAAGTGACAGTGTAATACCCCAGAGTGATATTACCATTTTCTCACTCTGCTACTGTCTTTAATTGCTAACCACAATGTAACATAGTATTGCTCTGAAACTGTTATGTTCATGTAATGTTCTGGATTGACCAGCAGGTGGCAGTAGATATATGGCAACTTACCATTCCATTCTCTCCCTTTTGGGCAGAAGTGGGATAGTCCCATTTCCTACCAAGGGAGGGGCAGCAGGAAGTGTTGAGTCAGTCTAAGCCAGGGAAGCAAATCAAAAAGAAAACCACAGAGACACCATCACGTGTCTCAACGATGGTCAAAACTAGCCAGGCCTTTCACCGGGAAGGAACAACCAAGGGAAAGGCAGTCTCTAAAAGGAAACCACTTATGCCAAAGCATGGTATCCATCCACAGACAGCTGTTTCGGGGTATTTGCCCCTCATCAGTGTGGAATAGGAATCTGGCTAGTGGGAGCAATGCCTAGTAGAAGATTATTTAAGAAAAGATGATTGACCTCAGGGAGATCAACCATCATCACCACAGAGACACCATCACGAGTCTCAACGTTGGTGAATCTAAAAAGAGGCTCCCTGGGAAAAGCAATATGCAAATCAAAAAGAAAACCACAGAGACACCATCACGTGTCTCAACGATGGTCAAAACTAGCCAGGCCTTTCACCGGGAAGGAACAATCAAGGGAAAGGCAGTCTCCAAAAGGAAACCACCTATGCCAAAGCATGGTATCCATACAGTATATGGGCGTGAGCATCATCGTGCAGGACAGCAACATTCCTAGCTAACCCATAGCTAAACCAAAAGAAAAGCATACAGCAGTCTTTAGTAAAAAGAAGGAGCAACAGGAGTCCCTCCAGAGGGAAGCGGCTCATAGAGCACCATAACTACTTGCAGATTTACCTACAGAGTGTCATGAGGGGGTCAACAGCCAAAGGCACCCCACTCCACAGATAGAGAACAGACCGAAAGTCCAGCTGCTAGAATAGAGCCAAGTTTAGCACAGCAGAGATAGAAAGCAGAGTACTCAAGTTTGCCTGCCAGATTATGCCAAAACCAGCTGGAACCAAGTGAAAGCCTGAATATTGTCTAGATGCAAGTTTACTCAAGTAAAACTGTTAAACTTTATAAAGGGCTGGACTTGACTTATTCTCCAGCCCCCACCATTACTCATCCCCTTTATTGCTTCGGAGCCAAGCCCTGGGGAGTGACGGTATCCATGTAGGAGCACCATGACACACACACAGACTATTGAGGCCCCACATCATTCGCCACCACTCACCATTCCTATAAACCTGGGACACGATTGGCCCTGGGGGGGAGGCACGTTGCAACAGCACATGGCAGAAAGGATAAATAGCAGTGCTTGCAGACCTCATGGTCAGTGGAAGGCAGAAGGAAACAAGCCAGCATTTATCCCGTGA
The DNA here is from genome assembly GCA_900303285.1 of Rhinella marina. Taxonomy (NCBI): domain Eukaryota; kingdom Metazoa; phylum Chordata; class Amphibia; order Anura; family Bufonidae; genus Rhinella; species Rhinella marina. The sequence goes on from ONZH01022309.1 coordinate 20,104, forward strand.
AAAATGACCTAGCTAGGGGAGGTAATTTGCACTAGTAATAAGGGTATAAAAGGTGCTAACTAGGGCATCTGAAGCCAAATATTGTAGTGGAATTGAGACCAGATCTGAGGGGTAATATAGTAACATAGTTTTTAAGGCCGAAAAAAGACATCTATCCATCCAGTTCGGCCTGTTTTCCTACAAGTTGATCCAGAGGAAGAAGCCAATTTTCCCCACTTTAGGGGAAAAAAAATTCCTTCCTGACTCCAATCAGGCATCAGAATAACTCCCTGGATCAACGCCCCATCTCTAGTAACTATAACCTGTAATATTATTACCTCCAGAAATACATCCAGGCCCCTCCTGATCTCTTATAGTGAACTTACCATCACCACCTCCTCAGGGAGAGAGTTCCATAGTCTCACTGCTCTTACCGTAAAGAATCCTCTTCTATGTTTATGTACAAACCTTCTTTCCTCCAGACGCAGAGGATGTCCCCTCGTCACAGTCACAGTCCTGGGGATAAATAGATGATGGGAGAGATCTCTGTACTGACCCCTGATATATTTATACATAGTTATTACATCTCCCCTCAGTCGTCTTTTTTCTAAAGTAAATAATCCTAATTTTGATAATCTTTCTGGGTACTGTAGTCCATCCATTCGAGTTATTACTTTAGTTGCCCTCCTCTGAACCCTCTCCAGCTCTGCTATGTCTGCCTTGTTCACAGGAGCCCAGAACTGTACACAGCACTCCATGTGTGGTCTGACTAGTGATGTGTAAAGTGGCAGGACTATGCTTTCATCATGGGCCTCTATGCCTCTTTTGATGCAACCCATTATCTTATTGGCTTTGGCAGCAGCTGTCTGACACTGGTTTCTACAGCTTAGTTTGCTGTTCACTAAAATTCCTAGGTCCTTTTCCATGTCAGAGTTACCCAATATTTTACCATTTAGTATGTACTGGTGACTTGCATTATTCCTTCCCATATGCATAACCTTACATTTGTCAGTGTTAAACCTCATTTGCCACCTCTCTGCCCAAGCCTCCAGTCTATCCAGATCCATCTATAGCAGTATACTGCCCTCTGTAGTATATATATACAGTATACTGTCCTCTGTAGTATATATACAGTATACTGTCCTCTTCTGTGTTAATTAATTTACACAGTTAAGTGTCATCTGCAAAAAATTTATATTTTACTGTGCAAGCCTTCTACAATATCATTAATAAATATATTGAAGAGAATAGGGCCCAATACTGACCCCTGTGGTACCCCACTAGTAACAGTGACCCAATCTGAGTATGTACCATTAATAACCACCCTCTGTTTTCTATCACTGAGCCAGTTACTTACCCACATACAGACATTTTCTCCCAGGCCAAGCATTCTCATTTTATATACTAACCTTTTATGTGGTACCGTGTCAAATGCTTTGGAGAAGTCCAGATATACGACATCCATTGATTCGCTGCGGTCTAGTCTAGAACTTACCTCCTCATAGAAACTGATTAAATTGGTTTGACATGACCGATCCTTCATGAAGCCATGCTGATATAGAGTAATTTGCTTATTTTCATTGAGGAACTCCAAGATAGCATCTCTTAGAAAACCCTCAAACAGTTTACCCATGACAGATGTTAAACTTACCGGCCTATAGTTCCCGGGCTCTGTTTTTGGAACCTCATTTGCTATGTGATTTGTCTATTTTAATCTTTTTAAGACGCAGCTCTATTTCTTCCTGGGTCAGACAGGGCACTTTTAATGGGGAATTTACTTTTATATTCTGCATTTTATCTGACAGTTTATTTTCCTCAGTGAATACAGTGGAGAAAAAGATATTTAGTAGTTTTGCTTTCTCCTCATCGCTCTCTGCAACTCCCCCCTCATTACTCTGTAAGGGGCCGACACCTTCAGGTTTATACTTCTTACCATTTATATAATTAAAGAACATTTTAGGGTTAGTTTTACTCTCTTTGGCGATTAATCTCTCAGTCTCTAGTTTGGCTGTTTTTATTTGTCTTTTACATATGGTATTCTATTTTTTTCCTTATAATTTTTCAATGCTTCCTCGCTCCCCTCCTGTTTTAGTGATTTAAATGCCTTCTGTTTGTCATTTATTGCTTTCTTTACAGCTCTATTTATCCACATTGGTTTTTTTCTTGTTCCTTAACCTTTTATTCCCATAAGGTCTGTACCTCTCACAATTAGATATTAGGATGCTTTTAAAAATATCTCATTTTGTGGCTGTATTTTTATTTTTGACTTGAGGCCTATGGCCTCTCTTAGTTGGCTAAATGTTGTTGTTTTGAAGTTTGGTATTTTTGTTCCTCCCTGAAGAAACGCTCTTTTGAATGACAATTGGAAGGTTATTATATTATGGTCACTATTTCCTATGTGTCCCCCAACCTGCACATCTGTTATTCTGTCAGGTCTATTGGTTAATACTAAGTCCAGTATGGCCGTCCCTCTAGTCAGGTCCTGAACCAGTTGGGAAAGGTAATTGTCTTTGGTTATTGCCAAGAACCTGTTTCCTTTATGAGATGTACAGGTTTCAGTTTCCCAGTCTATATCTGGGTAGTTGAAATCACCCATAATAACGACCTCATTATGATTTGCCGCCTCGTCTATTTCATTTAGAAGTAGATTTTCTGTGGACTCTGGTATATTAGGTGGTTTATAATAAAGTCCTATTAGTATTTTATTATTGTTTTTGGCTCCATTTATTTCTACCCACAGTGACTCCACATCTTCATGTCCCTCACTTATATCTTCCCGCAGTGTGGGCTTTAGACAGGACTTTACATAAAGGCAGACCCCTCCCCCTCGCCGGTTTTGGCGATCCTTTCTAAACAGACTGTAACCCTGTACGTTAACTGCCCAGTCATAGGTATCATCCAGCCATGTCTCAGTTATTCCCACTGTCATAGGTATCATCCAGCCATGTCTCAGTTACTCCCACTATGTCATAGTTCTCCTCACACATCACTAATTCCAGTTCACCAGTTTTATTAGTCAGGCTTCTGGCATTAGTGTACATACAATTAAGAGGTTGATGTATATTTCTTACCCTACACCTTTCCTTCTGATCTGTTCTAGTTCCTCCTTCCATTCCTCCCCCAGTTCTATTACCTTGCCCCAGGTCTCTATCTGCACTATCTTCCCCTCCTATAATGTAGTTACCCCCCCAGTCCCTAGTTTAAACACTCCTCCAGCCTTCTAGCCATCTTCTCCCCCAAAACAGCTGCCCCTTCCCCACTGAGGTGCAGCCCATCCCTACGGTAGAGCCTGTAGCCGACAGAGAAGTCAGCCCAGTTCTCCAAGAACCCAAACCCCTCCTTCCTACACCAGTTCTTGAGCCACTTGTTTACCTCCCTAATCTCCCGCTGCCTTTCTTGTGTGGCTCGTGGTACAGGCAGTATTTCGGAAAACACTACCTTGGAGGTCCTTGCCCTAAGCTTATGACCTAAATCCCTAAAATCATGTTTAAGGACGCTCCACCTACCTCTTTGTCATTGGTTCCGATATGGACCATGACTGCTGGATCTTCTCCAGCCCCTCCCAGCAATCTGTCAACCCGATCCGCGATGTGCCGAACTCGAGCGCCAGGAAGGCAACACACCATCCAACGATCCCGGTCCTTTGTGACAGATTGCCCTCTCTGTACCCCTAATAATGGAGTCGCCCACTACCAGCACCTGTCTGGCCTGCCCTGCTCTCCTGGCCCCCTGCTTACTGGAGCTGACATTCCCCTGACTGCAGCAGTGCTCTCCCTGAAGTAACATCCCCCTCATCTGCTAAACTTGTGTCAGATCAGGGCTAGCCTCCCTGGCACTTTTCCCTCTAACCCGCTTTCTAACTGTTACCCAGCTAGCTACCTCACTTTCCTGGGCCTCCTCACTACCACCCTCCCCCACATCTACCCCATAGAGTGCTTTCTCACTGAGCAGCAAACTCTTTTCCAAATTGTCAGCGCTTCTCAGTGTTGAAATCCGCCCGCTTAGATACACGATGTGCGATTCCAAACGGGCAATTTGCTCACATATTGAACAAATATATGCACCCTTAAACGGCTGTTCCAGGACTGCATCAGACAAGATGTGCACTGGACTGCGCTGTCAATGATGGAAGACATACTAATGGGGATTACACAATAAAAGAGAAAAAAATACAATACAGTGATATGAAACCAACTTACTGTGTAGTTCCCGAATCTGAAGTCACGTAATCTAAAGTCACACACTTAATTCAAACACTCACTTAAAAATCAAACGCGCGAACGCTCAAACTCACGTTATATGTCTCTGCTTTTATAAATGCAACACTCAAACCAGTCTGCTTTTTTTCCTCTGGATTCAGGGTAGAAAGAAGTTATCTACTCCATATATCCTGGAAGCCCCCACCCAGACCACCAGACATCACGAATATGGCGGAAGGTCCATAAAACAGTCCATACCAATATGTCAGGTATTGGCAAAGAATGTAGCAGGCACGCAGACCTCATTCAAGTCCTTACATTATTGTAAGAGCACATGGCAGAAAGATGTTAAATAGGGGTGATCTGCTTACCTCATGTCAGCAGTAGGCAGGAGAATGAAGAGTGAGCTGGAAAGCAGCTGCTGGAAACAAAACCACCAATATTCCTGCATGTAGCTAGCTTGATAGTGAGGGTGATTGGTACTAGTAATAAGGATATAACACCTTAGGGCCACAGGGCAGGTAAGCATCACAGAGGAATGGAGATCACAACTGAGGGCTAGAAAGAAGCTGGCTATGACAATGGTATACGTGCCTGTTGGCCCTTAAAGAGAAAGTGTACCTATTTAACTTGTTACATTTTATTAGGCCCATGCCCTCATTGAGAGACTGTAACCACTAAGCCTTCTTCCGGTAACCATTACAATTGCTTTCCCACGTGAATCAAGTAATGTTCACCTTCATTAAGTTACATTGTGTCAGCCTAATTCCTTCCAGCATCCTTTGCATAGGGGATCATTCATACCACTCAGGGCCAAAAAGATCCTTTCTGTAAAGACTATCCACCTAACAAGCAGGACAGCAGCTCCTAGAAACACAGGACATGGCAGAAGGGGATGAGTGGGGCAGAGGCCGGAACATGACAGAACTCAATAATAAATCCACCTTCAGAGAGCTCCCTCTAGTGGTGTCTGCGGGCAGCAGGAAATGTATAATTTAATTTATGGTTTTTTGACTGGAAGCAGGGGTTGGAAGCAGAAAAAAGTTCACTCAGAAAATAACCCTGAATATAGTGCGATATGTAACATGCATGGCCAATGCGTTAAAAAAAAAAATAGATTCAAACTGCAGCAAAGGAAATGTAAAATAAATGTTTCCATCGTCTTTTCTAATTGCTTCATTGTGGCAGTCAGCCTAGATTACGCTAATTAGTGTCACAATCGCCTAATCCCAAAAAAAAAACAAAAGACAGCGAGGAGAAGAAAGGCCAAGAGCTGTCAACCATTGAATTTCCAGCCTCGTAACTTGTGCTTAATCCGCACTAGGGGCTCCAGATTCTCGTACTCTGTTGTGATATGTTTTGTCACTTGGCCAACGACTGCGTTGGTAATTAGTATGGAAACAAATGCATCAAATCCTGGAAAAAACAGACATCAATTATCACCGGAAACCCATAATGTAATAAGAAATCTGGACCTGAGACACCCAGCAGCAGAAAAAGCAAGATAACCCCCCCCCACCGAAGCTATCATATCTGTGGATGAGGAGAGCAGCACGTGTCTATTGATATTAACATGTAGAGTTTAGAATACCTGCAAATGATACAGTAACCAAATAACAGCATCATACAATCATCATACATATTACCAAATACAGTGCAACCGCCATCGAGCACCCCCATACCCTTTGTCAGGCTACCCGTTAACTCTCCTCATGTATGGTGACTCAGTACAGATGTAGCAGAGCTAACAGGCACATTCACAACACGTTAACTAGATGTGATAACTCACCAAGTGTGACTGTTAACTCTGCTACATATGTAGATGGTCTCATGAGCAGCCTCTGAGATCGGAATGCCTGTTGTTGATACAGTCAGTTTAGCGCTGGAGAACATGCAACTTTATCTAAGAAAGAAGATTTCTAGATCATTTGTAGCAGCTGGAAAACACTGTAACAACTGACATTCATTGAGTTTCCCTATTGCTCCAAAAAGTTTTAAAGAACTTTTGGAAATGTTTTGTCAGGTATTTATTGGAGAATAGACAGCTTGAATTTGGTGGGATTCACACCTCACAATGCAACCATCAATGTAAATGCATCAAGAAATGTTTAAAGAAGAACTGCAAAAAATTTTATTCTCTGACCTGTTAGAAAGTTGCATGATGTAATCTGTAGTGAATGCAATCTTCTTATCAGAGACTGTATCTGTGAGTTATCCCCTCTCTTCTAATTGTAGCTGGGTCATGTGACCAACTCCCTGACCTCCAACTGACCCAGGACAGGAAGCCAGTTACTGCTCTATTCATTCCTATGAGACTGAAAGTGAGGCTCCCATAGGAATGAATAGAGAAATAGACTTCCTGTCCACACATAAGATGCTGTGTTATCTGGTGAGTCTGATTGCTGGTCACATGACACAGATGAGAAGCATCAGGGAGATATAACTTATAAATACAGCCACTGGTAAGAAAATTACATTCACTACAGATTACATCATGTACATTTCTAGGAATCAATTTTTTTGCGGGAGTTCTTCTTTAAAGGGGCTCTTCACTTTGGATAAACCTTACTTGTTAGAAGGGTCTCAGTGCAATAAGATGATCTACAGAGTGTCCCCCTGCCCATCAGCTGCAATTACTTGAGAAACCTTGCAGTAAGTGTTTCTTTTCCCTGTAGCGCCACCACAGGAGAAATTAAGCATTACAGTGTGTCCATTTAACCCTTACCGGACCTCTGCTGTACATGTATGGCGGAAGTCCGATCTTTAAGTTCACAAGCGCCATAATCACCAAGTTTCTTCTGATTTATACAGCAGAGGCCCAGGGCTAATCTCTACAATTGATGATAATGTGTTAATTTAACCATTTAACCACGGCTCAGGCTGCTTTCTCCTGGCTGAGACCGGGGAAGGCAGCCAATATGAGTAATAGGCCTAAGCCTGTTCAAGGCTTACAGGCCGATTATTAGTATATTCCAATGCAGGCCTGCAGGTTGCAGCACCGTATTGTAATATAGTGAATTCAGTATTCTGTAATGCAAAGATGTGTATTGCAGAATACTAGATGCAATCTAATGATTGCATGTTATAGTCACTTAGTGTGATTTAATAAATAACTAAATAAATAAAAAGTTTTTGAAAATATAAAAAAAATAAAAATTTAAATGAACTCCCTTTACCTAGAGTAAAAATAAATAAATACATAAATAAATTAGAAATTAAACATTATGAGCAAAACACACATTTTTAAAATGTAAAAATATTTATTTTTGGCATAACGGAAAAAGAAAATCAAAATGGCCGATTCGCCATTTTTTTTAAATCACTTTACCTGCCAAAAATATTGAATAAAAAGTGATCAAAAAGTAGTACACACTCCAAAATGGTACCTAACTATAACGTAACTATAAAAAAGTTATTTGGGGTCAGAATATGGCGATGAAAATAAAAAATTAATTTTGTCCAAAGTTTTTATTTTTTTCAGTATTAGAATACAAGAAAAACTATTGCTGTAATTGTACTGACCTGGAGAATGAAGGAACATATTAGGAATGCCACAAATAAAACCTATAAAACTGGCAGAACTGTCTTTTTTTCCAAAAGTATTTTTTTTTTTTTTTTTTTTAATTAAAAAAGTTATGACTCCGGGAAAGCAGGAAGTAAAAAAAAAAAAAAAACACAAAAATGGAAAACCGTAGGGCCCTGAAGGTCCTCCAGAATGATAAACACTCCTTGTAACAGTCCTCCACTCTGGCCAAGAGATGAGGATCCTGAACACAGGACTCATTTATTAACCCAGGATCCCATAAGATATGACACTCAGTTTTCTAAACTGGACAAGCCCTTTTAGATACTGAAGAAGGCTCATACAGGGAGCAGCAGTTCTGCATCCGTGAGTGAAGGGAAATGTAGAACAAGATTAGCCAATCTAATTCAACCCCTTGTCCGAGAGACAAGCCACAGCAGACATTGCTGTATCCTTGGGAGGTGATGAAACCATTGGACAAAAGGTATCAACAACCACACAACCTTACACCACAGGGAAATTGGCAATATCCCCTTCACTATCCTACTCCACCAGGAAAGTAGGTATTATCCTCTTCACTACCCTACACCACCAGGTAGATAGTACTTGTCTCCTTCAATACCCTATACTACCAGGGAAATGGACATTATGCTCTTCACTACCCTACACCACCAGGTAAATAAGCATCATTCACTTCATTACTCTAGACCACCTGGGAATTGCCATAATTCACTGAACTACCGTACACTACCAGGCAAATTAGCATTATCCCCTTCACTACCATACACCAAGAGAGAAAGGGATATCATCTACACTGGAGGGAAATGGGCATCCCCTTCACTATTCTATACCACCAAAAAAATGTTATGCCCCTTCACCTACCTACACCACCAGGAAAATAATTATGCCTTTCACTACTTTACGCCACCAGGAAAATGAATATTACTAGTGTTGAGCGAACATATCCGGCCGAATATAGTATTCGGCCGAACATGGCGGCGCTTGGGTCCACGCTGTGTGGACCCAATTAGCGTGTGGGGAGGTACTGGCATTCACTGTAATGCCAGTAGCCATGTTTGCTACTGGCATTACCCTGATTGGATGACCGTAAACGCGTCATTGGGTGCTATAAAGCACCCGGTGACATGTGACCAGCTCAGACCGAGTCAGGGAGAGCTGCAGCAAGGAGGGACAGATAGTGTAGGGAGAGAAGAACGCTAGGCAGGGCTAGTATTTCTGTTCAAATGACACCAAAGTCCATTGTTATATCTGGCTGCATTTTTTTATTTTTATTTTGGGACAAAAAGAACGCAAGTGTGCCTGACGCTAATACCACGTGCACAGCGTGTGCATTAGAACCGTTCTGTAGTCTATATACCTGACATCCGTTGCTATTTTTTCTACCATTAATTAAGGCCACAGTTTCTCATTTGTGTCTGCTCTATAACGTTTGCGCATTCTAAATATTTGACATTCTGTGAAATTTTTCTGATCATACACTTAATAAAAACCTGCACTACAGTACTTGTGACAAAGTTGCATATATACTACATAATATGCGCCAGGCGAGAACTAAGGGACGGGGAAGTTGGCGTGCTGCTGATGGTGAACGCAGGGGCCATGGCTCTGGGTGCTGTGAAACTGTGCCTGCTGGCAGAGCCCAAGAAACAAAGTCATCCAAAACTCCAAGCTTCATGTCACAGTTTGCAGGGCGGCACACCAGTGCGAGCAGGTAGTCAGTTGGATTTCAGCTGATAATGTTTCCAGTCGGTTAAGCACCACCCTCTCTTCCACAAAGTCCAGTCTCAGTAGCCAAGAGTCTGGGCAACAAAATCCTCACCCTGATCCTCCTTCCTCCCACCATGCAGAGTATGGGCAAAGAACTAATCCCACATTCGGATATTCCGAGGAGCTTTTTTCATCACCGTTCCTTGGTTTGGACCTCTCGCCAAGGCGGCTTGAAGTGGGACATGAGGAGATATTGTGCCCTGATTCCCAAACTATTGAGCATCCACAATGGCAAGGTGGCAAGCCGAGCGAGGACAGCAGTACAGAGGGGGAGGAATCCGCAGCAGTGCAACAGGCTTGAAGAGGCAGTGGGATGGCAAAAGGGAGAAGGCAGGCCACACCAACCAGGCCCACAACTGTTCCCCGGAGCAGCCCCTTGCGCCAATCTCCCTTGCCAAGGGTTAGGTGTTCCACAGTCTGGCGGTGTTTTGAGGAAAGTGCTGACGATAAACAGATTGTAATTTGTAACCTGTGCCGTACGAAGATGAGCAGGGGCCTAAACACCAGCAACCTGACCACCACCAGCATGATCCACCACATGGCAGCAAAGCACCCTGATAGGTGGGCCGAATGCCTGGGTCCACGATCTGTGTCTGCAGGTCACACCACTGCCTCCTCTTCCCCTCTGTTACGCGCTGTCCAAGACACAGGCCCAGATGCCTCCCCCCCTGGACCTACGTAAGAACCATCAGCAAGCATCTCCACTTCAGTGTCCCAGCACAGCAAATGTCCTTACCCCAGGCATTTGAACACAAGCGCAAATACCCTGCCACCCACCCACAGGCCATACCACTAAACGCAACTTTCCAAATTGCTGTCCCTGGAAATGTTGCCGTTTAGGCTGGTGGAAACCGAGGCTTTTCGCAGCCTGATGGCGGCGGTTGTCCCTCGTTACGCAGTCCCCAGCCACCACTATTTTTCCCGGTGTGCCGTCCCCGCATTACACCAGCATGTGTCCGGAAACATAACCCATGCCCTGACCAACGCAGTTACTGGGAAGGTCCACTTAACAACTGACACATGGACAAGCGCTTCTGGCCAGGGACACTACATTTCCCTGACGGAACACTGGGTGAAGGTTGTGGAGGCTGGGAACGAGTTGTCCCCTGGGATGGCATAGGTGCTACCCATGCCAAGGATTGGCGTGGAATACCAGCTGCAACACAAGTGTTCTTCACAAGTGACGAGTGGGCATTGATGTCTGACCTCTGTGAGGTTTTGCGCAACTTTGATGAATGTACACAGATGGTGAGCGGCAATAATGCCATTATCAGCGTAACCATCCCACTTCTGTGTGCTAAAAAGCTCACTGCTCACAATAAAGGCGGACGCTCTGCATGTGGAAAAGTCTATGTGTCCATGTTGTGTCACAAGGAGAGAAAAGTTTTGGAAGATGGTGAAGGAGTACCTAGCTGACTGTGTCAACGTCCTCAGCGATCCCTCTGTGCCTTAACCATAATTTTTTTGATGGTCAGCGTAGCAGCAGAATGTCACACATCATTTCTTCTTCGGTCTTTCGGTCATCGTAGCAGCAGAATGTCACATAATTTCTTCTTCGGTCAGCTTGACAGCAGAGTGTCACCCATAATTTATGTGACGGTCTGCTCGGCAGCAGCATGTCACCCAGAATTTTTTTGACGGTCTGCTCGGCAGCAGCATGTCACCCATAATTTTTTTGACAGTCTGCTCGTCAGCAGCATGTCAACCATAATTTTTTTTGACGGTCTGCTCGGCAGCAGCGTGTCACCCATAATTTTTTTGACGGTCTGCTCGGCAGCATCATGTCACCCAGAATTTTTTTGATGGTCTGCTCGACAGCAGCATGTCACCCAGAATTTTTTTGACAGTCTGCTTGGCAGCAGCATGTCACCCAGAATTTTTTGACGGTCTGCGCGGCAGCAGCATGTCACCCAGAATTTTTTGACGTTCTGCTCGGCAGCAGCATGTCACCCAGAATTTTTTTGACAGTCAGCTTGGCAGCAGCGTGTCACCCAGAATTTTTTTGACGGTCTGCTCGGCAGCAGTATGTCACCCAGAATTTTTTTGACAGTCTGCTCAGCAGCAGCATGTCACCCAGAATTTTTTTGACGGTCTGCTCGGCAGCAGCATGTCACCCAGAATTTTTTTGACGGTCTGCTCGGCAGTAGCATATAACCAAGAATCTTGTGGACAGTCAGCTCGGCAGCAGCGTGTCACCCAGAATTTTTTTGATGGTCAGTGCGGCAGCAGCACGTCACCCATAATTTTTTAAACGGTCAGCTAGGCAGCAGCACCTCAACCATAATTTTTTTGACGGTCAGCTAGGCAGCAGCGTGTCACCCAGAATTCTTTTGACAGTCTGCTCGGCAGCAGCATGTCACCCATAATTTTTTTGACGGTCAGCTCAGAAGAAGCATGTCAGCCATAATTTTTTTGACGGTCAGCTCGGCAGCAGCACCTCACCCCTATTGTTTTTGAGTGTCAGCAGCAGGCTATCAATGATAATTTTTCAAGGGTGTGTCTAATGCCCTCCTTTATGTGTAATAAAGGGTGTATTGGAGTGCCTGTTCCTTGTAATTTTTGTCAACCCTTTCCCTGCATAGGCTTTATGAGTGTAGGAGTCCCACGTCATGAACAATTGTACCACAATGTGAATGAGGCCCTCCTTTATGTTATATACCGGTTGTATCGGAGTGCCTCATCCGTGTAATTTGTGGCAGCACTTACGCTTAACGTACAAGTAAATATATGTTTCCTAACAATATTTCCTGTAAAATCGATGATATCTTATGTTTTTGGGGGTATTATTGTCATTCCGTAAAAGTGGCGTAATAGTCGGACATCATCGTTAATAGCAGCGATTTCGGTGTCCAAGATGCATCCAGACATCCTCCCCATGCTGTCCCCTAACCATTTCAGTGGTGTTTCAACCATTTTCTCACATTTCCCTATGAACCAGACGCTCTCCTCTCTGCAGAGCAGGGGGTGCCCGGTCTTCTCCCATTGACTTCCATTATACTCGGGTGCTCGGCCGACCACTCGAGCATTACCTAGTGTTCGACCAGAGCACCCGAGCACCCGAACATTGCGGTGCTTGATCATCACTAGACATTACCCCTTCACAAGCCTAAACTGTAAGAAAATGGACCTTTCACTAGCCACAAGGGAAATAGGTATTAACCATTTCACTAACTTAGACCCTAGGAAAGTGGACATTAAAGGAGTATTCCAATCTCCACTTAGAAGAGTAACTGCTGGCACTCCGCTGGTTCCATAATCCTCATAGCAGAATAGTAAAACAGAAAACAATATTGGTAAAAGTACATTGAGATTGAGGAGAAATCATTACATGAAAATTACGTGAAAATCCATTTTTCTTTGAATGTCTGTTTCCAGGAAAATGCTGAACTTTTCTCCATATTTTAGATAAACAATGAATACAATTTTTTGAATTAGCTTCCATTGTCATATCAAACACTGAATCCTGGGTTCCCTTATGTGACTGCCATTAAGCTCTTCAGATGGAGGCGATGCAGGTGGCACCATGCTGAGAACTCAGCGAGACACCATCCACCATGTCTGCTACTGACTATTACTGCCTAACAGTGTTCATATGGATAATGGGATGAAGAAGAAGCTGCAGCAGTGCCGGCAGGACCACAATAGACACCAGATCATCTAAATATATAAGGAATTGTTGGAAATTGGGTTCTCTGCAAACTACTGGGTGGGCCATTTACATGGATACACCTAAATAAAATGGGAATTGTTGGTGATATTAACTTCCTGTTTGTGGCACATTAGTATATGGGAGGGGGGAAACTTTTCAAGATGGGTGGTGATCATGGCGGCCATTTTGAAGTTGGCCATTTTGGATCCAATTTTAGTTTTTTCAATGGGAAGAGGGTCATGTGACACATCAAACTTATTGAGAAATTCACAAGAAAAACAATGGCGTGCTTGGTTTTAACGTAACTTTATTCTTTCATGAGTTATTTACAAGTTCCTGACCACTTATAAAATGTGTTCAAAGTGCTGCCCATTGTGTTGGATTGTATCCAGTTTCAGGTGCAGCACATCTCGTATCTTCACAGCATAGACAATTGCCTTCAGATGACCCCAAAGATAAAAGTCTAAGGGGGTCAGATCGGGAGACCTTGGGGGCCATTCAACTGGCCCACGACGACCAATCCACTTTCCAGGAAACTGTTCATCTAGGAATGCTCGGACCGGACACCCATAATGTGGTGGTGCACCATCTTGCTTGAAAAACTCAGGGAACGTGCCAGCTTCAGTGCATAAAGAGGGAATCACATCATCATGTAGCAGTTGAATGGCCCCCAAGGTCTCCTGATCTGACCCCCTTAGACTTTTATCTTTGGGGTCATCTGAAGGCAATTGTCTATGCTGTGAAGATATGAGATGTGCAGCACCTGAAACTACGGATACAGGAAGCCTGTGCTAGCATTTCTTCTGTGGTGTTGCTATCAGTGTGTGAAGAGTGGGAGAAGAGGGCTGCATTGACAATCCAACACAATGGGCAGCACTTTGAACACATTTTATAAGTGGTCAGGAACTTGTAAATAACTCATGAAAGAATAAAGTAACGTTAAAACCAAGCACACCATTGTTTTTCTTGTGAAATTCTCAATAAGTTTGATGAGTCACATGACCCTCTTCCCATTGAATAAACTAAAGTGGGATCCAAAATGGCCAACTTCAAAATGGCCGCCACCCATCTTGAAAAGTTTCCCCCTCCCATATACTAATGTGCCACAAACAGGAAGTTAATATCACCAACCATTCTCATTTTATTTAGGTGTATCCATATAAATGGCCCGCCCTGTACAATAATAATATCATAATGTCTCATACGTCTCAGAGGTGAGTCAGTTGACCCCCTTCCTATAAAGGAGATGGAGTTATGGTCATATTTATGTGTGAGGGCCTCTTCTTTGAAGTCTGATGAATGACAGAAATTTTAAATGTCTAAATGTCTGCAGTGGATACCCCTTTACGATTTGGAGAAATGTAAACTGTCCTTTCGATTTTGAGTGAATTCAATGGGCTAGCAGTGAAGAGGTTAACTGCAAATGACGTGGTGGTCTAGGACAGTAAAAGGATTGATAATGGTGTCTTTGTTGGTCTAGGTCAGAGAAGGGGTCAGTGATGGAGTCCCTATTGATGCACAGGAGTAAAGCTTTATATGCTGCACTCTTAGGTTACCTCTGGGGGTCCAGTCCTTGGTCTCCCTTTAGTAAATAGGCCTCTCGACAACATTTGTTTTTCTTTTACCCCCATAATAAGGCCAACCTTAAAACTTAAGCCTAAGTACTCAAAGAAGTGAATGAGGTCTACACTCATCTGCACAGTGACCTCCACATGGTCTGGAAGATCAAGGACACCTTAATACTCAGCTCTGAAGGTATTAGTTCACACAGGGGAAAGGTATTTTCAAGGCAATGGTCCATGGGAAAAACTATGCAAAGTGGCTCAGGAGCAGAGCCAGTTCTCATGCAGACTCCGCCTCCAGTACGGGACTGCAGGGTTTTGGGGACTACAATATCTATTGTGACTTTTTCTTTCATTTTGTTGGGTTCTGTCCAGTAGGAACCATATATTCCAGGGACCAGAGGTCGTACAGCGGTGAGCACATGCCGGAGCGTGCATTTATCTCAACAGGCGTGGTGGGTGTCCGGAAGCTTAATCCCACATCGAAAGAGAAGACTGGAAGATTTTTAACTCTATGTAGTGATGGTACAGCAGGAGATGTCTTCTCCTGAATGGGGGTCTTTAAATGTGACAAAGCAACTTAAAATTATCCTAGTGAAATCCATATGTTGCTCCTTCCATTCTGGGCCCTGTCGTGTGCCGATACAGCAGTTTACGACCACATATGGGGTGTTTCCGTAAACTACAGAATCAGGGTAATAAATAGTGAGTTTTGTTTTGCTGTTAACCCTTGATGTGTTACAGGAAAAACATGGATCAAAATGGAACATCTGCAAAAAGAAGTGAAATTTTGAAATGTCTCCTCTATTTTCCTTTAATTCTTGTGGAACAAATAAAGGGTTAACAAAGTTTGTAAAATCATATTTGAATAACTTGAGGGGTGTAGTTTCTAAACTGTGGGCATTTGTGGACAACCAGGGACATTATATGTAATAACAGTTGCATAACAATATTATTAAGGCACAGTATCAGAGGACTGGAAGAAAATACACAAATTACATTCTTTGATAGCCATTAGAGACAGTAGCTAGGTGTAAGAATGGTAGTGCCCCCTGTGGAGTACTACAAAAGCTGTCATCCAGACAGTGAGATGTGAGGAGCTGCAGTTACTGGCGCATAACACAGCTGCAGCTGCTGCAGAAACTCAAAACTGTAAAACACGTGTTTTACAATCCAGAGGATAGATAGCAATCGAAATCTCAGAGTGAAAACAAAAGAAATAGTAGTTCAAAGTCTGTATCAGGGCATCTCCAGAATGTTCAAGTGTTGGTCTGAGTGGAGGGGAAATAATCTTATAGTAAGGCCCAAAAATATCAGGAATACAGAAGGGTTCCATACAAAAGACCTAAGGCCAGGCTTAATTCTCCCACAACCAGAATGTGGATAGTAGCAGCACCAGCTATCTGGCCAGAAGTAGTAGTAGGAGTAGTAGCAGTAGTAGTAGTAGGCCGGTAGTAGTACTAGTCCCTGGCTTCGGAAAGGCATAACATTATCATTGACAAAGAAAGATTATGAGATTGTGGATTGAATGGCTCACTGCTTCTCTCATTCGCAGCAAGATGGCGTGGAGGTGACTTTGTAGTCTGACACCGTTCCATGGAGCCAAGTGTCTCAGAGTTCCTACTGCTTCTCCTCTTTGCAGTCCCAGAGAAGACTTTCAGTGTAGTCTTTCCTGTCTTACTTGCCATTTCCTAGTGGGGCACCTTCTTCTTTCCTAAGAGGTGGGAAGAAAAATCCACCACACCTTAGATGGTCAAGAGAGTCCCTGTTGATGAACTGTGTGAGAGCAGTTAGTGTATGTACTGCCCCGAGGAGGATGGAGTGTATGTACTGCCCCGAGGAGGAGGCTAAGGACCCCATGCATACTTGTGTTGATGGTGGAAATAGCGCCACCCATAGCCACGGTATTGGCGGTGAGGTAAGTGACAGTGGCAGTCAGAATACAGATGTAGTAGAGTTAACACACATGCTTTGTGAGATGTGTTATCTAAACTATATGCGTTAAGCAAACACCTTCAATTGCTCTTCAACTCAATTTGAGTTAAGAGTTTGTGTGTTAACCCTGCTACATCTGTAAATACAGAGTAGGGAACGGGAAGGCAAGGGGGACCAAGGACACACCATGATATCTCACAGTCTGATAAAAGTTGCAGGGAGAGAGAGGACTCCAATAATGATCTGTGTTGGGCAGGACCTGGGATCCAGATCAGGGTGCCAGAACGGAGGAGGAGAAATCTGAGGAGATAGGTGGTGGCCACAGTGGCAATTTAGACTGGAGACAATGTATAGCCAAAACCTCCCACAGAACTGGAAGGGCCATATCTGGTTATATTATCGTCAGCTCGGGAATTGGTAATGCCACTAATACTGTGGGCACAGGCACAAAACGTGCCAGACCTAGACCAAGCTCGGCTTTCGCTAGCTCTGTGTGAGCAACTCTGCTGTGGCAGCTTTTTTCCACAAGGAAGGCACATAAACCCACAGCCATGTGCAAGACGTGCAGGATTAAAATAAGCTGTGGACATTCAAACACACACATAGGTACCAGAGCTCTATTGCAGCACATGAGGGAAAGTACAATTGACAAGTATGTCCTCTTTCCCCTGGCCCTCTTTGTGGCAGCCAACCCTCTTGTCCTCCACTCCATCATGAGACATCCATAACAAAATGTGTGTCCCACTCCCACACCAGGCACTTATCTGCCTCCTCCTCCATGGACAATCCCCAACAGCAGCAGGGCACAGCGTTGCTCCCACTCCCCTTCCTTCCTATCACATGTGTCAAGTCAAGTGTTGCCAAGCCATGTTGGAGCTGATCGACCTGAGACAAAGTAGCCACACCAGAGAGCAGTTGCTAAAGTACATCAAGCAGCAAACATCCTGCTGCCTGTCACCCCCCGACTGCAACTAGGCAAGGTGGTCAGCGACAATGGTCACAACATCATGGCCACCCTGAACTCGGGGGAAATAACACATGCTTCCTTCATTAACCTAGTGGTACAACGATTTTCAAATACGACCTGCGCAAGGTGCTGGGAATGTCCAGGAGACTGTCATCTCGCTATTCTTATGTGGCAAGGAACGCTCTCTTGGAGTTGACGCAACAGAACGGCCTGCTGCTACATCAGTTAATCAGCTGTATTGCAACTCACTGGATTTCACCATTGCACATGGTTGAGCGTCTGTACGAGCAGTGGAAAGGCATGAATGACTTTGTCATGCACCAGACCATCTCAGCAGCAGGGAGCATGTGTTGTGTCCCGGTTGGGCAGTGGCAGCTCATCCGTGTGATGGTGTCAAAGGAGAGTCAGATAAATTGATTACCTTCAGGTCTCCACTGGTATTATCACTTAAATTATTATATTTCCTCTTAATGGGGGTAGGATGTCTATCAAGGTCCCATACTTGAAGTGGAGCTATCAACAGATGAAATTGAGTCAGATCTAGAGAGCAGACTTTTGTGTTGCTTATTCCATCTGAAGATCTTATTTTGCTGAAAATCTCTAAGATCCCTCGGAAACTTCTTTGATTTAACCTCTTGTATCTCCTTTTCCCATTTCACATCGTCTGTGTTTAGACTCTCATCAGATTTACTTAAAGCCTCAGAGTTTAGAGAAGACTTCAATTTCTCTTGTAGTGGAATAATCAAAGATTCAATGCTCTCCAGTTCTTTTTCTCATATCCAGTTAACAGTTCAATAAAAGTCTGGCGGCATAACTTGAAGCGTCTTGATCACAATATTTCATCATCCAACGGAAAGGAAGAATATACTTACACCCTTGGACCCCTAGGAATAAATTCCTTAGCCAGATACTGTTACAAAGCAGAGAAGGTAGGACAATTGTGGAGATGGAGAGTGCAGGGAGACTGCAGGGAAACTGCAGGGAGAGTGGAGGGAGAGTGGAGGAGACTGCTGATCTACAGACTCTGCTACAATTTATCACCGTGTATATGACTGTGCAGTGTACCAAGTCACAGCTAACCCAGTCTGTTAGCTGTAGAGTTACTGTGCGTCAGTATTACAGGCCACTTTATAGCAATTCGTGACAAATTAATTTGTAACAAATCAAATTTCTAGTCAAACTTCGGCAAAGCTGCCAAATCAAATTTTTCAAAACTTGGTTCATATCTAGGCATCATACAGGTATTTAAAAAAAAAAAATCAATAACTGTGACAACCAACCGGTTTCCTACTGCGGAAATCCACAGTTACCGGAGGACAATCTGAAACAAAATATGCACAAATGAACACCAACCAAAAAAGTGCCTCCATATTAATCAATAACATGAATCAAACATCTGATACAAATCCTTAACGCCTACAGACAATATATAAGTCCAAAATAGTGTAAAAGAAGAACATATAGTAACATGTACTGCAGAAATAATCTTTATTAAAGGGCACTTGTCAGCCGATTTGTAGCTATGAAACTGGCTGACCTGTTACATGTGCGCTTGGCAGCTGAAGGCTGAAGCACCAAGTGTTATGATGTTTTCACTGCCTGGCCCATATCTCATCTTGTATCCAGTCTAGAAGCCGTATCTATTCTTGTTTCCAGGTTAGAGGCCGTATCTCATCTTGTATCCAGGCTACAGGCCGTATCTTATCTTGTATCTAGGCTAGATGCTGTATCTTATCTTGTATCTAGGCTAGAGGCCGTATCTTATCTTGTATCCAGGCTAGAGGCCATATCTTATATTGTATCCAAGATAGAGGCCATATCTCATCTTGTATCCAGTCTAGAGGCTGTATCTCTTCTTGTATCCAGTTTAGAGGTCATATTTCATCCTGTATCCAGGCTAGAGGCCGTATCTCATTTTTTATGCAGGCTAGAGGCCATGTCTCATCTTGTATCCAGGTTAAAGGCCATATCTCATCCTGTATCCAGGCTTGAGACCAAATGTCATCTTGTATCGAGGCTCAAGGCCATATCTCATCTTCTATCCAGGCTAGAGGCAATATTTCATCTTGTATCCAGGCTAGAGGCAGTATCTCATCTTGTATCCAGGCTAGAGGCAGTATCTCATCTTGTATCCAGGCTAGAAGCAGTATCTCATCTTGTATCCAGGCTAGAGGCCGTATCTCATCCTGTATCCAGGCTCAGGATCGTATCTCATCTTTTATCTAGACTAGAGACCATATCTCATCTTTTATCTAGACTAGAGGCCATATCTCATCTTTTATCTAGACTAGAGGACATATCTCATCTTCTATCTAGACTAGAGACCATATCTCATCTTGTATCCAGGCTAGAGGCCGTATCTCATCTTGTATCCAGGCTCAGGATCATATCTCATCTTGTATCTAGACTAGAGGCCATATCTCATCTTTTATCTAGACTAGAGGCCATATCTCATCTTGTATCCAGGCTCAGGATCGTATCTCATCTTTTATCTAGACTAGAGACCATATCTCATCTTGTATTCAGGCTAGAGGCAGTATCTCATCTTGCATCCAGGCTACAGACATCCAACAGGGTCCTAGGACCTCCTTTCCATTGTACAGTTTCCCTATAATCTTCTCTTTTCCTCTAATATTGAGGTCCCTTCCATTTATCATCATTGCAGTCACACAGAAAAGGTTTCGTTCCAACATCTCCTTCTTGGTGAAGGATTTTTTGACTATGACTGTATATTACGTCTCCCAGTAGTTACATGTCCCTAATACACAGTTGTAGAGCTAAGGCAGGGTTCCTCGGCATCTCCAGTTTTATGTTCCGTCAAAATACCAAAAAACTGAAAACGAAGGCAGCGTCGAATTAGTGATGGAGACCAGAGGAAACCAACTACAGTATAATGGGTTCCATTAGGTTGCCATCTTGGTGTCCATCATTTTATCATAGAATATAGAGCAGTATGTGTTTTTAATGGATTACCAGCTTCAGATGTTAACCCGGCCCAGGAACATCGGCTCAGGAGCGCCCTCAGGGAGGTGCTGCTCGTACCCGCGATCTTCCTGGACAACAGCCTTCCTCCACCACTTGGCACCACTGACACCAGAGGACATTGTGCACGACATACAGATGGAGGACAGCCATGCAGGAGTGTCCACTGCAGGTCGATGCAGAAGACCCTCTACTGCCCCCGATAACACCAGTGGCTGGAGGATGGAGGAGGACCCGGCAGGCAGTACGCCAGTTACACCAGGCGCTGGAGAATCTGCCCGTCTACACCATGGACACAGCCGGCTCCAGAGGAGGGTGTGTGATCTGCCTCCTGGAGTTCGAGGTGGTGGAGTCAGATCCTGGATTTTCTATTTGATTTCAGTTATGACCTGATCTGTTTCTGACTATGATTTTGGATGATCCCTCTGTACCGCGCACTTGGATCTGATTGACCTCTGTTTCTGACCTCTGGATCATTCTTCTGCCTCCGGATTTTGTACTGCATACTCAGCTTTGCTACATCTCTGTGCTCCTCTTCTGGTTGTCTGACAATCCTCCTGATCACTACACCTCTTCTACAGTCTCAGCTCTGCTATACCTCTACATCATGGTAGGTGAATAGACTCCCCATTCGGTGTCTCCCATTGTACCCGTTACCTCTCATCCTCCTACTAAATCTGGTTCATCCACCGCTGACACATCTCCAGAGAATGAACCAGCGCGCAAGTGATGGACACCAAGTCCTGGCCCCAACACAGAACCTAACACCCCAACCTCAGTCATGAGAAGGGGGTGCAGGTGAATTGTGCCAACCAGGAGGAGATTTCTCTGGACATGGAAGAAGCAAATGGTGACAATTCTGCATCTTCCATCTTCATGTCAGCAGTTTCTGGAGTTCAGCTCTGGAGGATCCTGTAAATGCAGATTTTCTATGAGGTTGTCATTTCTATTTATTTAGATTCTTTGCAAATGATTCGTGGCTTCAAGGGTTTTCTGAAGTCCCTGCTGTGGACATGATGCATTCAGCTCGGCCACATCCAGTGACTTCTGCACCATCTTGATATCTGCTCCATGTCGGCGGCCGCTGAGTCCTCGTAGTTTGCGGCAGTAACAGAGGTTTATGGAGATGACATTTTATATGTAAGAGCAGGAAGATCTGTTCACCAAATAAAGAACAGACATTTGTAAGAACATGGAGGCTGCAGGGGTATATACTGTATATATCTACTAGCAGAAGGACCCGGCTTCGCCCGGGTATATTTCATCTATTTCATTTAATGTTTGTGTGTGTCGTTAAAAGATATCCACAGTATCCACTATAACAGTGACCACCACAGACCCCCACCCCTTAACACTGACCGCCCCCCCACAGTGCCACATTTCTTTAAAACTGGACCTCCACAGCAGCCCACCACCTTAACTTTGACCTTCACAGCAGCCTGCCCCTTTAACAGTAAGTTCCACAGCATCCCACCCCCTTGACAGTCATCTCCACGGGGGCACATCCCCTTAACAGTGACCTCTACAGCATCCATCCCTTAACAATGATTATAGGTTACAGTCCCCTTAACTGACCTAAACCATCCCCGTCCCCCTTAACAGAGACCTCCACAGCGACTGCCCCTTTAACAGTGACTGCCACAGTACCCCACTCCCTTAACAGTGACCTCACTGTACCCCGCTGCCTTAAGAGTAACCTCACAGTACCCCACTGCCCCTTTAATAATGGCCTCCTCAGTCCCCTCCTCCCTTCATAGTGATCTCCACACCGAAAGCCCCTTTATTTGTGACCTCCATAGTATCCCATCTTGCTAACAGTGATTTCCACAATAACCCGTCCCCTTAAAAGTGACCTCCACAGAGCTCAGTTCCCTTAAAATGCGACCTCCACAACACCCCGAACCCTTAAAAGTGACCTGTACAGCACACTGCCCCTTAACACTGACTTCCATAGCAGACTATCCCCTTAACTGTGACCTCCAACATTCCCTGCCCCCTTAACATACACCTCCACAACTCCTGTCCCTTTAACAGTGACCTACACAGCATCCTGCCCCCTTAACAGTGACCACCACAGCAGCTGCCCCTGTATTAGTGACCTCCACAGTACCCCATCTCCTTAGCAGTGATTTCCACAACACCCCACCCCCTTAACAGAGGCCTCTACAGCAATCTACCCAATAACACTGACATCCACAGGAGACCATCCCCTTAACTGTGACCTCCACAGCAGCCTGCCCTTAGGATGACCAGAGGTCCGGTTTTAGGCCAGACAGACCGGCTTTCAGACTCCCTGTCCTCCGCAGGGCCTGGATGGACACAGGGATGTCCTTTTGAACAGCTCACTCTCAGACAGCAGCACTGTGCTGTCTGAGCGTGAGCTGCCAGGAGAAGTTCACCCTTCCTCCCACCCCTGCAGTTGTTTTTTACCTTAATTTTTTCAATCCCCGTGCACTGCAGAGTGGAAGCGGATGTGGACTAATCGGGTTGGGGCATGGCTTAATGGACCTGGGAGTGGGGGTTTTAAGTCCTTCTTTTGAGGGTGGCCTGAATGGCCACCTACCTGCCCCCTTAGCTGTGACCTCCACAGCACTCCGCTCCCTTAACAGTGTCATCCACAGCATCATGCCCCTTTAAAGCTGACCTACAGCAGTGAAGAAAAATGGCTGGATTGTTATGGAAACCTGGATAAAACTGTGTGTGTTTAGAGTAAGGACCTGCGAGCTGCTATTGGATGATAAGTGACATGTGACTGTGTGTATGGCTGATGGGATATGAGGAGGAAGACCTGCAGGCTTCTATTGGCTAATACATTTTTTTGGGAATATCTCAGGAACGGTACAGTATGTCCTAGAGAGCTGAGACCCGGTCTAAAATCTTCCTGGACACCTGATGTACCTGTGTGCCAAATTTCGTGATTGTAAATGCGACAGTGTGGATTCCTTTAGCGGACAAACACACATACATACATACACTCAGCTTTATATATTAGATGACTCTGGTGACAACACAGGACACATGAGAGGAGACACCATCAGAGGGGCAGAGGGATCTGAGCTCTTCTTACTGGTCCTCCACACTGGACAGAAATGTCGCCAATTATCCATGCGGATTTGTAAATCCAGTAACAGCAAAGTAGATGAGATTTCCTTCCGGAGCTGCGGGGCAGATTTATAAATCCAGATTATCCATTTCTGATATTGTGGTGGATTGTCCCCACTGAATTACATAGAGAAGAAGAAATCTGCCCAGTGTCCTGCCAACAGCGTTTGTCCCCGCCATTCACTCTCATGGGCCTCAGACCACTAGACCTGAAGTCTATGAGGCCATAGAGAAGCACAGGCGATCACCATGTGATGACATCATCTCAACTTTCTGCGTCACTTCTCAGACGATGATGTCATCTCATCTAACTGCATCAGGACATAAGCTCCGCAATGACATCATTGTGACTGGGGGCAATATAAGGGGACATTTTATTTACTAAGTAGACTACATGGGGCATTATGAATACTAGGAGCGTTACTGTGGGCACTATAACAACTGAATACTAGGAGTATTAACTAGGGGCACTACAAGTGGATAATTTATAGGTATAGGAGGGACTAAAGTACAGTAGACCCCTTTATTATGTCTTTTTTTAAAAAAAGGTCTTTAAATATCATGGAACAATGTTAGAATCAAGGTCAGAGACAAAGTATGAGAACTCACAGCCAGAGGTCAGATGCAGTAACTGATGTGATTGTTGCAACTGCTTTCCTAACTGTTCACTTGAGTTCAATCGTATCTAGATCCAAGGGAAGTGGATGCAATATATTCACTTCCATTTGGCCTGGACCACCATGATAACTTCTCCTAACCAAGTGGCTGTACTGTTGGGATGGAAATTTTTTAGAAAGACCTTCAGATCCTCACTGATCCCCTACCACTGCCATTCCAATGCTTACCAGGTATAACGCAAGTTGTGGACCCCATTTTAGACCTCCCTTTCTGGTCCCCATTTCTGTCCCACCATTTCAGACCCCCCCCCATTCTGTCCCACCATTTCAGATCCCCCCATTCTGTCCCACCATTTCAGACCCCCCCCCCCCCCCATTCTGTCCCAACATTTCAGATCCCCCCCCATTCTGTCCCACCATTTCAGACCCCCCATTCTGTCCCACCATTTCAGACCCCCCCCCATTCTGTCCCACCATTTCAGACCCCCCCATTCTGTCCCATTTCAGAACCCCCCCATTCTGTCCCACCATTTCAGACCCCCCCATTCTGTTCCACCATTTCAGACCCCCCCATTCTGTCCCACCATTTCAGACCCCCCCATTCTGTCCCATTTCAGAACCCCCATTCTGTCCCACCATTTCAGAACCCCCCCATTCTGTTCCACCACTTCAGACCCCCCCCATTCTGTCCCACCATTTCAGACCCCCCCATTCTGTTCCACCACTTCAGAACCCCCCCATTCTGTTCCACCACTTCAGAACCCCCCCATTCTGTCCCACCATTTCAGACCCCCCCATTCTGTCCCACCATTTCAGAACCCCCCCATTCTGTCCCACCATTTCAGAACCCCCCCATTCTGTCCCACCATTTCAGAACCCCCCCATTCTGTCCCACCATTTCAGAACCCCCCCATTCTGTCCCACCATTTCAGAACCCCCCCATTCTGTCCACCACTTCAGAACCCCCCATTCTGTCCCATTGATCCCCCCATTCTGTCCACCATTTCAGATCCCCCCCCATTCTGTCCCACCATTTCAGATCCCCCCCCCATTCTGTCCCACCATTTCAGATCCCCCCCATTCTGTCCCCATTCAGATTCCCCTTGTTGCCACTTTTCAGATCCCCCCCCCATTCTGTCCCACCATTTCAGACCCCCCCATTGTGTCCCCACCATTTCAGATCCCCCCCATTCTGTTGCCACTTTTCAGATGCCCCACTCTGTCCAGATCCCTTTTTGGCCCCCACTTCAGACCTCAGATCAGACAAGAAAAAAAAAACAACAACTTACCTCTGGTCCTGGCTGTGTCCCCGCTCTCTCCTCTTCCAGGGGCCCGCGCTGAAGTCACCTGACCTCCTGCAGCGTCAGGTCAGAGGGCGCTCTGTACGTCCTGACGCTGCAGGCAGTCAGGACACAGCAGCGCCGGCAAGCAGGAGGAGGGGTAAGTACTGTACAGCGCTACCAGCGCTTCACTCCCCCTCCTCCTGCAGGCTAGTGAGCGCTTTATGGAAGCGCTCGCTAGTATTCCCACAGCACACCCCCCCCCCCCAGGGGAAAAAAAAATAAAAAGCCAGGATGGTTTTACAATTTTTTTTTTTTTTTTTTTTTTTTACAATATCATTATAGATTAACCCGGCGGGGTGCCGCCCCCCGCAACCCGCCGCCCTAGGCACCGTGCCCCCGGTGCCTAGTTGGTAATACGGCCCTGATTACAGGTGCCCACCAGTCTCCACTTCCTGGTCCTAAATGGACACACAGGAATTGCCTGGAGATGCCTCTTCAGCCAATCACATGGAAGCATTGTAGTGTCAGATGTGCTCAGCTTTTTCCAGAAGTTTTATGCCCAGCCATTTTGGTTTTATAAATGTAACACCCCGGAGTGGTGTTATTCTACTACTATCTTTAATGTTCTAACATAAATGCCATCCTTTGTATTTGTGTCCAGGTCCTCTACATTGTGCAATGCTATGATTACTATGCAACTGTTATGTTCATATAATGTGCCTGGTTCACCAGCAGGTGGTAGACTACATGGCAGAGCTATACTTAGAGAGAATGGAACTCTCCATTCAATTCTCCCCACCCCCCCAACCCTCTGAGGAGAGGTGGGCGAGTCCTGCTTCCAACCTGAAGGGAGGAGTTACAGTTCTAGTTTCTGCCATTTTAGACTCCATATTGGAGCTGAGAAGACATGACAGATATAGCAGCCAGAGGAAAATGTTCTTCGGCTGGAGCAGGAGCCACAAAAGGGAAGTAGCTTGTAGAGCACCTGGGCTCCATGCTAATTTACTTTATTGAGTGTCAGGCGAGGGACAGCAGCCCGAGGCACCCCAATCCAGGGATACCAGAACCAACCGAAAGTCTAGTAACCATACCCAGTCAGAGTTTAGCACAGCAGAAATAAAGAAAGCAGAGTTATTAAGCAAGCCTGTCAGCCCAGCAGAGAAAGAGAGAAAGCAGAGTTATCAGGTTTGCCTGCCAGTTTATGCCAAAGCCTGCTGGAACCAAGAGAAAGCCTGAATGTAAGAAAAGCCTAAATTTTGTCTGAAATCAAGTTTACCCAAGTAAAGCTGCTGATAAACTTTATCAAGGTCTCGACTCAAGTTATTCTTCATCCCCTAACTCAACTAGTTCCCCTTTATTTGATTTGAAGCTTAATCTTGGGGTCTCAGTGTATCCAGGTAGGAGCACCATGACACATATAGGCCGCACCACAACACTCGGCAGTCCACTAAAAACCTAGGACATGATAGGGCCCTGGGGCCCAGTTGCATACGGTATATTGATATTGCCATGGGCAGTCTGGAAACTTAAAGTGGCCCTGGAAAAAATAATTGGCCCCATGTTGTAGGCCAGTCCAAACTGACAGAAGGCAGGGTAATATAAGTAGGCAGGGCCAACACAAGCCACAATTAGGCAGGGACAACAGAAGTAGGTGGGACCTGTAATACTGTAGTGCAGCACAAAATACCGCCTCAGCAGAAGCAAATACCACAGTGAAGCACAAAATACCGCCTCAGCAGAAGCAAATACCACAGTGAAGCACAAAATACCGCCTCAGCAGAAGCAAATACCACAGTGAAGCACAAAATACCGCCTCAGCAGAAGCAAAACCACCTTCACCACTGTATTCAACTGTGTGACTGACCTGAGGACAGTGATAGATTTGAGTTCAGGAGGTGACCTCTAGCCAGGTGCATAAGTACTGATAGTGCTAGCATTAATCAATGCTTAGCGCATCAGTTCATTATAATTCCCCCCACCCCACCCCCAAGCACTAGCCCAATGGGAAATTTCCCTGTAGGTTCTATGGCCAGTACATCACTCCATATCACTTGGGTACCTTTATAGAAGTATTATTTAGAGCTTGTGTAGCTTGTATATTACCAGGGCACCATATGGCACTTATTTTGGGCGCTGTTTGGTACTATTGCTTAGTGTTTGTGTAGCGCTGTCATTTGGGCATCCTATGGCACTTCTATTGGGCACTGTTTGGTAGTATTTCTTAGTCTCTATATAGCTCTGTTGTTTAGGCACAGTATGGCACTTCTATTGGGCACTGTTCGGTAGTATTGCTTAGTCTCTCTGAAGCTCATGTAGTTCATGGAAAGGGAAGTATCCCTGGGAACCTCTGGTAAGTGTTAAATCCAGGAAATGGGGGGTATTACCCCCACATTCAAACATAAAATGTAGTCCCAAGTCCACTGACTGTCTAGTCCCGGACCAAAAAAATCAAGATGTCATTGATGCATCTTAAACAAATGATTATGTATTGTGTCCAGGCAGTAGTGGTGTAGTTGGGAGGAGTACCTGGACCTCCCATCACCCTAGGCGGAATCGGCATTGTTTAGCGGTGTTATTTGGGCAGTACATAGCACTGGTTGTTTTGTACTTTTTGTATTTTTCTTTCCTTTTTTATTTCTCCGCTTGAAATGTTTGAAGTCTAGGCGTAGGACCTCTCTGACCATAGGCAAGTCACCCAAATGGTCAATCCATCTGCCCCCGCTCTGTAATATCTGTCCATTATTACTCCTTATGATATGTATTGCCCTCTATACTCCCTGGCAATGTTCTAGTGCGTTCCTTATAGTCATATAGTCTTGTAAAATAAAAATGGAAATGCACCTGGAATCTCAATATTCCGCAATTAGCTGATTCTCTTCGCTGGATTTTAGAAGACGTCTCTGTGATGTTCTCACCCTGAACATATGCCGCCCTGTCAATCTGTGGAACAGGAGCTTTCAATGACAACTACATTCACAGATGGAAGAGAAATTGGATGTCGGGTGAAGAATTGCTTTTCTGGATCGTAAGTGAAAGGAATAAAAATTACAACCAACCCTTGACCTTGTTGTCACAACTTTGCCGTTTCGGAGTAAATCAGGGCTAGTGATTGGCTTCTGCTTCCCTGTGCTGTGTCTGAAGAGTGTGAACCATTAAAAAATAACAAGGGCGGTAAGATGGGGTGATTTATGGTTTCACCTGAAAACATTTTTGACAGACCCCTGGGATCAGAGAAGAATCAAGCTCCCCCAAATCTCTTTAACCCTTTCTTCTACTAGATTTAAAGGCTA
This sequence comes from Rhinella marina, assembly GCA_900303285.1. NCBI lineage: Eukaryota > Metazoa > Chordata > Amphibia > Anura > Bufonidae > Rhinella > Rhinella marina. The sequence goes on from ONZH01022309.1 coordinate 48,980, forward strand.
TGGACACCATTGGGGAAATTTGTTATGACTGCATTTTACTCATTTTGGGCCATAAATCATTAAAAATGTTTCTCTAAAACAAGGGTTTAAAATCAGTCTGTTTGCATGCTGCCACAGTCTGTTTTCTTTTAATCCCGTCATCTGATGGCTCATGTGTAACTCTTTTCTCCAATCTCCTGACCTCATAAACACTTTAAGCCATGTTATCAGTTTGATAAGAATTGCGCTATAATGAGTATTTATGAGGTCAGTAGATCAGAGATAAGAGCTACACATGAGCCATCAGTTGATGGGATTAAAAGGAAACAGGCTGATTTTTAACCCTTGTATATTCAAAATGGTGGGACATTTTTAATAAAGACCAATTGAAAAAAATTATTTTTACCCAAAATGAGTAAATACAATAATATTAAATATTCCAGATGGTGTACAAAGATTTTAGGCCCTAGGTGACCACAATGTGTATGCTCCATGCAGCTGAAACATATATACAAATATAAAGATACTGTATGCAGATATGTCCTTCCTTACCTTTCCTTGGCTCAACATAGTTTACAAAAAAATAAATTTAATTTTGTGATATATTGTCATGAGATGTCTATCCTATATGTGTCTAATCAAGTGAATTTCATCTTGTCGAGAGTTTTGATAATATGTTGCAATATTGTATCTAATTAGTTTCACATGGAATTGGGGTCTGGGAGCAGATTCAAGAGAAGGTTGAGGTGAGCCCATCTGTATGTAGGAAGGTTAGTGTCCCTTTAATAAACACATTAACCTATTATGGTTTTTTTAAGGAGTCACAACGATCGGGGCGATTACAGCTGTTTTCTCTTGATTTTCTTGAAAGATCTAAGAAAGTGATGCCATCTCTGGGTATTCCGCCCCGCATCTGCCTCCATCTGGACTATACCAGCAGCAATCTGTATACGAGCCCATCATGGGCCGCGGTAAGTAAAGGTCACAGGATTTTTGCTTCTTCATCTGAATTGCTGGGTGACCTTTCACTGTGACATTTTCTTTCATCTTTTGGTAATATCAGGACTTTCCTGCAAGCACTGCAACAGTCTGCCCTCATGTATTCTTATTTAATACTGCCCATATGATGGCACATTGACATCCAGGGCCTGGAGGTGGTCGGAGTAGTTTACCCATGAAGTCATTACCATGCAACTGTGCGGAATGTAATTTATGCAAATAAAGCCACGTGACCGAGGGCTCCCGCGTCTATCCGTGTAATTGATATAAATTGCTCTGTTTAGAATAATCGCGGAGGATAAATGACTACAATGCGTCACGGATCGTTTGGATAATTGATGGTCCTTTCTTCTTCTTCATATTACTTTATAAAACCCCTCTCTGGTTTTATGAATGAGAAATCAGAAGTAATGAGGCTCCGCGCGTATTAGTGGAGGCGAGGAAATATTAAAAAATAACTTTTACTTTGTTGTTTGGGACTTTGAAACAGTAAGAAAATTATTATTGCTGTTCTTAAAGGGATCCTGTCACTCGGAGTGGCTCCCAGGGGGCAGGGACTGTGTCATGTGACTCCTCTAAGCCCTGCTGAATGGCTGGGAGAGCTCGGAAAGGGGAGGAGCAAACCGAAGGTTAGTGGAAACAGTGTAACCTGACCTATTCCATGTTAAAGTGTTTGCCGCAATGTATTGGGGGATGATATGATGGATAGCAAAATCTGCAGGACAGTAACGTAAATGTTTTGTACTGTTTGTAATGTTAATGTAATGCACCTTGGACTCTGGTGTGCCCAGAGCTAACAATCCTGGCCCAGCCCTCTCTGAAGTTTAGGATGAGGGCAGTCCCTCCCCCTGGTTCCAGAAGATTCCAGTTAGAGTAGTTGTGAGAAGGGTGGAGTTAGGGGACAGACCTGATGTGCTCTTCTCTCTCAGCTTCAAGCCCAAGAGCATTCACCGAGAGCTCCAGTAGATGAAAGAGTAGAAGTTTTGAAGGTTCTGCATGGCCCCAGCTTTCAAGTCAACAAGGTGACCCAGCTTTATGTGTTCCAGACCCTGCTGCTACAAAGGGATAACATGTTAAGACACCCTATGTGCAGTGTGCTGCCCCCCAGGGGAGTAGTCCCGTTGTGTAGTATATGAGTGGTATATGAAGGGCTAATGTTTTTGTCATGGTGCTCCTACCTTCAGGCTGTCGCTTCCTAGGGGTCAGTGCAACAGAGATTGAATTGGAGTGAAAACCGAAATGAAGTCCAGACTTTTTGAAGTTTATCTTTTCTTTACTTGGAATAGACTTGCAGTAACAGAACAGTACTTTATATTTAACTTTCTTGGTTCCAGCAGTATGCATGGTTCTGGCAGTTGGACTTGACTTTTTATTCCATAATGCTATCTTTAGTTTCAATTTTTGGTAACTGTCTCAAACAGTGTGGGTGTCTTGGACCCATTTTCCCCCTCTTAGATACAAAGTCCTTTTAATATCAGGAGTGGGCTGCTCTACGAGCTGCTTTCTCAAAGCTCCTGCAGCAGGAGGGGAAACCGCTTCCCTCACTACACCTTCTCTGGTCTCTTTGGACTCTCTCACTCAACTCCTCTAACTTGCTGAAAACCCCTTCTTTGGGGGGAAATGGGAAACCCCACTTCTGTCCAAAGGGGGGCAAAATGAAATGGTTAGTTCCATTCTTTCTAAAGGAATCTGCCAGAATATATGCCACCTGCTGGATTACCAGGCACATCAGAACAGTTGCATAAAAATTTTAAGGCACTAAAAGAGAAGACCTTGCAATAAATATACTGATGGGATACTTTGCTAGACATAGGAACCCATAGCCAGGTGACAAAATGGTAGTGCCCCACTCCAGGGTACTACATATGCCCCCCAGAATAAAGGACACAACAGCCACAGCTGCCAGATTGTAATCGCTAGCCAGAGATCCCAGACACAGAGACGTTAGCCAGAGGAGGAGTGATTAGAGGGCTTGGACATCTGAGAGGAAATTGCACTTGTGTACAGATAACTGCTGGATGTACTACAACTCCTATTTTGCACACAGTAAAGAGAGACTGTCGTTTGGTTAATCTGGTTTGGTTACTGACTCTCCTAACACCATACTCTGGCCATTACATTTTGATCATGTGCCCTGCCTAGCACCCACATGAAAATTAAAATCAAGGTAACACAGGGTGCCCCTCCTTGACTGCACTGACCCAGGAAGCGATAGCCTGAGGGAGTACAAAGTGACACATGATCAAGGCCACTACCACTCCCATCCTCTGCTCTGGTTCCCCAGAGGCTCGCTACACAGTCACAAGATTATATACCGATTTTTTTGCCCTATAAGACGCACTTTTTTTCACCCCCAAAGTGGAGGGAAATTGTCAGTGCGTCTTATGGGGCCAATAGTAATGAGCGCTTCCATTAGTACAGGAGGACCGGGGAGCAGTGAATGGAGCCCTCCCCATGCGGGCTCTGTACTCACCGCTCCCTGGACTTCTCCTGCAGGGCTCCTCACACTGTGCTGTGACCTGCGCACAGCATGAGGACGTTGGTGCTCAGTGACCTCACGCTGTGCGGCATCAGGTCACCACACAGTGCGCAGCAGGAAGAGCGGGAGCTGGATCTCAGGAGCAGCAGCGGCCAGAGAGGGAGAGGTAAGTTGGTTTATTTTTTCTCCCTGATCTGAGGTCTGATTAATATGGGGGTTTATTAACATTGGGGGTCTGTTCTGAGGTCTGATGAAAAAAAATATTTTCTTATTTTCCTCCTCTAAAACCTAGGTGCGTCTTATAGAGTGAAAAATACGGTAGTTTACACTTATTGAAAACAGTCACCAAGCTTGTCATCAGCCATATTCCTACAGAATGGAACTCAACAGAATAGTGAGGGCAGCTCTGGAGTATCATACAGCATGTCATTTAGGATTATTATAGGAAAAGTAATGTAATGTATGTACACAGTGACTGCACCAGCAGAATAGTGAGTGCAGCTCTGAAGTATAATACAGGATGTAACTCAGGATCAGTACAGGATAAGTAATGTATGTACACAGTGACTGCACCAGCAGAATAGTGAGTGCAGCTCTGAAGTATAATACAGGATGTAACTCAGGATCAGTACAGGATAAGTAATGTATGTACACAGTGACTGCACCAGCAGAATAGTGAGTGCAGCTCTGAAGTATAATACAGGATGTAACTCAGGATCAGTACAGGATAAGTAATGTATGTACACAGTGACTGCACCAGCAGAATAGTGAGTGCAGCTCTGAAGTATAATACAGGATGTAACTCAGGATCAGTACAGGGCAAGTAATGTAATGTATACAGTGACTGCACCAGCAGAATAGTGAGTGCAGCTCTGGAGTATAATACAGGATGTATCTCAGGATCAGTACAGGATAAGTAATGTATGTACACAGTGACTGCACCAGCAGAATAGTGAGTGCAGCTCTGCAGTATAATACAGGATATAACTCAGGATCAGTACAGGATAAGTAATGTATGTATACAGTGACTGCACCAGCAGAATAGTGAGTGCAGCTCTGGAGTATAATACAGGATGTAACTCAGGATCAGTACAGGATAAGTAATATTAATTTACTTCTATTTATGTACAATATTATAAGGACTTTGTATCCAGTGATTCATCTTTACCTCTGTGATAATAAAAGTTTGTGAATCTCAGAAGTCCAGAAGTAATACATGTACTGTAAACCTCACACAGCTGGAGCAGAGACACATAAATAACACTGCAGTGTAATCAAGTGCTGGGAAAAGGGAAAAGAACAATCCACTGTGTTTTCTTCTCCGCAGTCTATGAAATGAAAGGAAATTGCCTCAGACACAATCGCTCATGGACGGCAAAAGATGAAAACTGCAGCTGAGAGTTCTTCTAATGTAGTTGATGGGGGAAACCTTATACTGAATGGCCATTATTTCTTTATGTAAAATGGAAACATAAACATTAACACAAGTTCTTCAACTTAAAGGAGAAATCCTCTGCACGCTCTTTGCTTGTTCAGTGGTTGCACACAGTTCGCTCCTATCTTTACACCAGTCATGAGATGTACAAGAAACATCTGCATTAAGGGGACTCAGCAAAGCTGTTAGGGGTGTGTCGATGACTGGCTTGCTGACTGTTTCCAATTAGAACCAACAGAATTGTAAATGCAGCTCTGGAGTATAATAGAGATGGTAACGTAGAATCAGTATAAGATAAATAATTCAGTCCATTCATGAAGTTACTTAACCCTTTCGGTACCGGAGGTTTTTTTGGCTTTGCGTTTTTGTTTTGCGCTCCCTGCTTTCAAACAGCCATAACTGTTTTATTTTTCTGTTCACATAGCTGTATGAGGGCTTGTTTTTTGTGGGACAAGTTTTACTTTTCAACGCCACCATTTAATATTGCATATGGTGTAGTGGGAAGCGGGAAAAAGATTCCAAATCAGGTGAAATTGCAAAAAAAACGCTATTCTGCTACAGTTCTACGGGTTTTTTATTTACATCGTTCGATGTTCATTAAAACTGAACAGTTACGTTCATTCTACTGGTCAGTACGAATCCGGTGATACCTAATATGTATAGTTTTTCCTGCGTTTTCATAGTGATAAAATAATTATAAAGTTGGACTTTTTTTTTGTCATATCTTGACCCCTATAACTTTTTGGTATTTATGTGTACGGAGCTGTATGGGGGCTCATTTTTTGCGGGGCGATCTGAAGTTTTTATTGATACCATTCTGGGGTGTGTATGACTTTTTGATCACTTTTTATTTAATTGTTTTTAGAAAAAAGCGACAAAAAACAGCAAATCACCATTTTGACGCTTTTTTCCGCCACACAATTCGCCGTATTGGAATTTTTTTATATATTTTAAAAATACGGGCGTTTTCGGTCACGGTGATACCCATGATGTCTATATTTATTGTTATTTAGGTATTTATTTTTTAATTATACGGAAAGGGGGGTGATTTAAACTTTTATATTTTTTTATTTTTTATATATTTTTTAACATTTTTTAAAAAAAAAATTTGTGATTATTTTAAAGCTCAAATATGAGCAAATAGATTGTGTTTTTTATTTTTTCTTTATGAGCAATCAGGGCTTTTTAATTTTGAATTAATAACAGAATTTGCTCATTTCTTATCCTGGCCTGCCATCTAGTGGCCAGAATAAGAATTGCACTTTGAAAGCTGAAAAACCTCATCAGCGAGGTTTACAGCTTTCAGATCGTGTACAGAAACCCCGATTGGCCACACGGGGCGTCTGTACACCACCCGGAAGTGTACGCAACTAGATCACGTGTGATCACGGCATCTAAAGGTCTATGAATACGCCGCTGATGGCGGTAAGTACCCGCAAGTCTCTGCTGTTAGAAATAGCAGAGACTTGCCGGCCATGACGCCGGCCGCACGTGCGAGCGGGCGCCATGTGTCCGCACCCGGCTCTGGGAGTCTAAGGGTTAAGGGGCTGTCTTGATAATAGGGCTTTTGGTTTAAAGAGCCCACACGGACACAACATGGATGTGTGTCAGTGATTTTCACGGACCCATAGACTTCAATGAGTGTGCTTGGTCCTCGTCATGGATGAAAGTATTGCACGTCACTGTGATTTTTTTACTGACCCACGTTCAGTAAAAAAATACTGAAATGTGAACAGACACATTTAAATCAATGGGTACTTGTGCTGTCTGTGGAAAATGCGGACAGCACACGTCAGTGAAAAACGGAAATGTGAACGAGACCTCCATCTAATGTAAAAACACAACTAAGCTGCAGGGACCATTAGAGGCAATCGTTGGGGTTTCTCTAGCAAGTGTTTGGTTTCCTTACAGCGCCGCCACAGGTGAAATGAAGCATTACACAGTTTACATTGAAACCAATGATCTGTGGATCATTGGAGATGTTTTTTATAGACAACTTCATCGGACAGAAGTGAGTCCGGAATGGGAGACCCCTGCCCCTCTATTAACTCAGAATAGAAAGGTGATGTCACCTAACTACATAGATATGACATCATTGGGAAAACACAGAAGATTTCATTGCTAAATATCATCTTATTTCAAAACAATACCCTTTAAAAGAAAAGATAAAATCCCTTTAAGGGCAAGGTCGCCTCATAAAATAGATGCACGCAAAATATTTCCCATGAATGTACAATCCTACAATTATTATTTTATCATTATTTAACCAAGGACTCTTTTACATGCAGCAAAAAAAAAGGCAAATCCTGCATCGCCATCTGCTGGTGCGTTATGGGATTACACTCATGATCCTGCTTATTTTCTGGAGGAGCTGCCTGGCCCTGAGAAGTGTTTTTTTTCTAATTACGCTCACGGTATCTTATCTGTGGGAAAACAGAGCCATTCACCTGAAAGGTGCAGCACGCTCTGATGAAGGTATTCATGTTTCTCGGAGATAAAACCATTCAAAGTCCCCCTCATCTGCCAGGCTGGGGAGCTGATGGCACAGGGTACGTAAAATGGCGATACTCTTTTTTTTTTTTTTTCATCGGCGCGTTAAAGGAGCCCTGCGCTATCTGATAGAAGCTGTGAAATTTCCTTCTGGATAAGGCTCTTTGTAATTTTTTTTTTATTCTCTTTCTTCCTTCTCCGTATTCACCTCAATGGTGTAAAAGGCTTCAATAATTTATAGCGTTAAAAAAAAAAATTGTGACGGAGAGATGAACATGACTGCAATGTGAATGCACGCCTAGGACATTGAAGCTTCCGCTTTTATCACCGGCGCCGGAAGAATTCTCCGTAAATTGAAAAGTGACTCAACCGTCTGATCCTTTACATTCTCGCCGTCTTCTCCCTGTCAGAACTTACGGTTGTATATCTGGAGGGTGACCATATAATCTGAGTTTATACATCTCCTGGGCTGGAATGGAAATGGCAGGGATGAGTACACAGATCTCATAGGGCATGTAAGAAAAACTTAGTGTGAACATTTAGCCCCAACCCCACCCCTAGTGAGGTTTCTGCTGAATTTAAGATAATGTGAAGGAAATAGTAATAAAAAATAAAATTATATATGACTTCCACCACTAGGGGGAGCTATGTGCATTTTAATGAATACAGTTTCCATTGAAATTAATGGGAGCTGTTAAAAATCTTATTGCACTGGACAGCCCCTAGTGGCTGCTTTGAGAAAATGCAGCTAATTTGTGTTAGGAATAGAAGGAGTATTTTAGTGACAGGCCCCATATCGTAATCCGCCTCTGTAGCAAGTACAGTGGTGGCAAAAGGTTAAAATAGATTGGATTGCATTCAAGGTGATTTTTATTAGAAGGACCCCATGAAAATGAGGGTGGACCATTGCTAGGACCCCTTTACAGTCAGCTATAATCTGTAATCAGATGCTTGGGAAAAGTGTTAGTTTTCCCTGCAGTGCCTCCACAGGAGAAACAAAGTATTGCAAGTCTCTATTGACATCAATGGATTCTTTGATTTGGGGGTTGTAAGGCATTATTTAGCACTGTATGGCAGTGGCATAGATGATAAAGTTCAAACGGTGCAGCTGGGCATACTGTTTCCATATTGATATGCAGCAATGACCGCTGTTTTATGAGGAGGAATGATCATTCCTACGATCATTCATCCCCATACAGATTCATTGTTTGTCAGAAGCACATCTTTGTTGTTTACACAGGGCGAAGTGTTGCTGAGAAATGCTGATATATTGTGCAACAGAAATGGTCAGATCAGCCGACATATGAGCATTGACCCATTGATCGGTTGATTGTCGGCATGTTTACACGGTCCAATAATTGGGAATTAACATTCCTGATAATTGGCCCAATCATCAGGTCAGGTTAAAGGGCCTTTAGTCACAAGTGATCATGGTTCTGCTGGTGTCCTAACTAAAAAACGTTACCTAAGGCTTATGCACACGAACGTGCGCATCCTGTGCCCATGTTGCGGACCGCAAATTGCAGTCCGCAATGCACAGGCATGCCTCCACCCTGCACCACTCAGTATTTTGTGGACTGCGGACCCATTCAAGGGCGTGCTCTACTCAGGAGCTCATCCTTGTGTTTGTGGTCTTTTCAGATCGGATCATGTTGGATGATCTATGTGTAACACCCTGGAGTGGTGTTACTATTCTTTTACTCCGCTACTGTCATTTATTGCTAACACCAATGTCATTCTTGTATTTATTTCCAGGTCCCACACAAGTGTGCATTGATAATATTGTTATGCAACTGTTTACTACATGTAATATGCCTGGTTCACCAGCAGGTGGCGGAGTATATGGCAGAGAGAGAGAGACCATATTTAGATACAATGGAACTCACCATTCCATTCTCCCCCTTTGGGCTGAAGTGGGCCAGTCCTGCTTCCTACCAGAAGGGAGAGGTTGAAGATCTAGTTTAGTCTAGTTTAGACTCCACATTGGAGCTGAGAAGACATGAAAGATATAGCAGCCAGAGGAAAATGTCCTTCGGCTGGAGCAGGAGCCACAAAAGGGAAGTAGCTTGTAGAGCACCCAGACTCTATGCTAATTTACTTTACTGACTGTCAGGAGGTAAACAGCCCAAGGCACCCCAATCCAAGGATACCAGAACCAATCGAAAGTCCAGTAACCAGACACAAGCAGAGCTTAGCACAGCAGAGAGAAAGAAAGCAGAGTTATTAAGCAAGCCTGCCAGCCCAGCAGAGAAAGAGAGACAGCAGAGTTATCAGGTTTGCCTGCCAGTTTATGTCAAAGCCTGCTGGAACCAAGAGAAAGCCTGAGTGTAAGAAAGGCCTGAATATTGTCTGGAATCAAGTTTACCCAATTTATAGCGTTAAAAAAAAAAATTGCCCGGTATATATAAGGGTCTAACGGCTGACTGAAGTAAAGCTGCTGATAAACTTTATCAAAGTCTGGACTCAAGTTATTCTTTATCCTCTAACTCAATTATTCCCCTTTATTTTCTTTGGAGCCTAAGCCTGGGAGTCCCGCTGTATCCAGATAGGAGCACCGTGACACATATAGGCCGCACCACACCACACTCAGCATCCCACTTAACCTGGGACGCAATAGTTGCATATGGTCATCTTGTTTTTTTACATGGATCCTTCTAATCAAAAAGCAAAAAAAAAAAAACGTAGACCCCTGTAAATCTATAGACACACTTGCATTGAATTTTCCTTTATTGCTCTTTTGCTTCCTAATTGTGAAATTAAAAGTTTGCACCTTTCTAAATAGTCATCATTCAAACTGTCCTACCATTTTGATGCTGCAGAGTATGTATTAGTCCTTTACATAGCTGGCAGTCCTGCTGCTTTTGAGATAAATATGACAGCAGGCTGTTTCAGGCTATGCCGGCTCTCTCTGCTCTCCAGCTCCCTTCTCTGAATGTAGGTCAGTAATAGGGACAGTAGCAGCCTGAGGCAGGACAGAGAGAATCACACAGACTGTGTATCCACGTACAAAGAGAAGACAGAACCCATGGCAGAATCTACAGGGAGGGGAAGGGGTAAATCACAAACAAGGAAGAGATCTATGGGCTAAAATCAATATAAGAATGAAGAATCTATACAAGAATGAAGCTCTGCTGATACATGGGAGCTAGTGAAGACAGCAGCATCCTAGGCACACAGAGCTCACATCAGCTTTTATTACTTGGAGGAACATGTTCATATAAGAAAAGTCTGAAATCAGAAGTGGGTTGTAAACTGAATACCAAAGGGTCTGAAAAGCAATGAAGGAAGACTGCAACTTTTTTTTACTAAAATGTATGCAAAAATCATTCGCCCCTTGTGAAAAGTGTTCAATTTCTAATCAATCTGTATATAATTAACCTATGCTTTCAACAGAATGCCTAAGAGGACAGAGTTAATCACACTGTAAAAAAGTAACTGTAAAAGGAAAAGCAAAACCAAACATACCAATTTTGGTGATTGAGTCTCGCTGCCGTATGGAGCGCACATTATGTTCCGTACAGCAAGAAGACCTTGTATATAATTTTCCTAAATGACAGAGTAGTGGAGTCACTTGGCTACAAGAGGTAATTCTTTTATCAATATGGCAACCAGCCAGACTAATTAGCGCCAAATACCAGAAGAGAGAAACAACAATATCATCAATTACGCTAAACGAAAGACGGAACAATAACAAACACAATTAGAACAAAGTGATTTTTTTTAACAAATTTCCTACGTTTTCTTCTCACCACAATGCTGTACTGTCAACAGAAGCAGATCGTTCTGAAAACTCCCAAACTGCCCTAATTGTTTTTGCGAGTTGGAAGGAAGGAATATGCTAATCTCGAAATGTAACGTGAAACATAAACTATGAGCTCCAATGTAGATAAATGCCAAGAACATATGGGGCGAGGAGCAACGTCAAGCAGATCTGGAGAAACTCTGCTTGACTGCGTTCCAAGGCTTCGGTATCACAAGCAGTGAAAGAATTTAAGAATTTGTATTCAGAATTTTTTTAATTCAATGGAAAAGGAAATGTAAATAAAAATTGTTCATAGAGGTAAGTAGGCCCATAGCAAAGATCAAACTGGGCACCCCATTATGGTGCTTTGGTTTAGCATCCAAGGAAGAAGGGATTTTTACACACTTTTCATGACTCTTGATACCCTTGGCCCATACTAACAATTTTACATTTTTCAGTCATCAGCCCCTTTCAAAATGCAAGGACCACAGGTCTAGCTCCCAGCTAGACAAGCCGCAGTCCAGCCAGGCATTTCCCCAGGATTTGGACTGGCTTGTCCTTTCTTTTCATGAGAGTTATGTGGTAATAACGGGTCTGGGGAGCCAGAAGGTAAGTATCAAGCGGAATAAAAGGTGGAAGGTGAATAATAAAAGGACTGACTGTTCTGGGTAATGGTATGTGCACACATAAAACACAAAATGATTCCCAAAGGCAGTAGTATAATGGGTAATCAATGTATAAGGGGGACTTACTTCACCAGGGAGGGGGGGGACAAGATAAGCACAAGACACTTGTCCACCTCACCTCCCTCGCCGAGATCGTGTGTATTAGATGTCAGTACACCGTGTCCCTCAAATATATCGATGGATCCAGGACTTCTTAAATAGGTGTTCCTTTATTAATAAAAAAGCTCGACGCGTTTCGGGGAGTACATAAATCCCCTTCCTCAGGAGCAAATAAAAAGAAGTAACAATTTGATATGTTTTCTCACTTACATATATAGCCGGGTACTCCACATGTTGCGTGGGCCGGGATCAATGTACCGGAAGAGGGAGGGTGTATGCGCTCCACAGTGGGACGCATATTCTCCCGCCCCGTCTTGCCCAAAACTACAAGACAAAACAACTCCCCCAAAATTGAATACGTTAACTGCAGGCTCGTATAAATGTGGCTCAAAACGCTGCAAATGCTGTGATTTGATCTCTCACGACATTAATACAGTCACTGTAACACACACTGGTGAAAAGATTTCCCTGAAACACTCTATGACCTGCAGCTCATCTTATATTATTTATTTATTGGAGTGCCCTTGTGGCCTCCAATACACAGGTCGCACCACACAGACCTTGAGAGAAAGAATTAATCAACATCGCTCAAAAATAAATAAAAAATATCCCAACCATAGCGTCTCTCGACATTTCTCCCAAAAGCATAATGGTGATCCTGAACTTTTGAGATTAACTCCTATTGATCAGATTACCAACTCTTACTCTCAACTATGTCAGAGAGAGATGTATTGGATATTCCGTTTCAATACATTAATACCTACAGGTCTTAATGAAGCCTTAGAACACAATAACTACTAATTAATATGGCCCACACGAAGAATGTGACTGATTCATCCACTACCCACAATTATTATATCTTATTGTCTATTTATGGAAGTGTTTTTAGGTATTTATATATCCACTCACCCATGGATGTACGCAACTCATCATGACCCTATATGTTCTCTATACGTTTTCTATATGTCCATTTTATGTATTTTACAACTTGTTTATATAGATCTATATGCATCTATATATATTTTTAACTCAATTTCCTAATTTTTCTTATACATAGCTAGTAGTGCATATATATTTATATATATTTTTACGTTTCTGTTTTAAAATATATATATATTTATTTTCCATATCTGAACATTGAATCAATATGTAACAATACGTGCGATATGGCCTAATGTAATATTTTCATTGTATCAATTTTGTTATCTATGCCACCAGCTTGGAGCGTGTATTACCACTCCTCACACGCTCCAATATAGGAATACCTCATGCGCTCCACCAGTGGAACGCAAGTAGATGTGAGTTGTACTGGTTTCCTCCCCTTTGCCCTATACATCTATATCCGGCTCAGCGCGCTGCGTTCCACCGTGGAACGCAACCGCGCTCTTCTTTTTGGCGGGAGAATATGCGTCCCACTGTGGAGCGCATACACCCTCCCTCTTCCGGTACATTGATCCCGGCCCACGCAACATGTGGAGTACCCGGCTATATATGTAAGTGAGAAAACATATCAAATTGTTATTTCTTTTTATTTGCTCCTGAGGAAGGGGATTTATGTACTCCCCGAAACGCGTCGAGCTTTTTTATTAATAAAGGAACACCTATTTAAGAAGTCCTGGATCCATCGATATATTTGAGGGACGCGGTGTACTGACATCTAATACACACGATCTCGGCGAGGGAGGTGAGGTGAGGTGGACAAGTGTCTTGTGCTTATCTTGTCCCCCCCCTCCCTGGTGAAGTAAGTCCCCCTTATACATTGATTACCCATTATACTACTGCCTTTGGGAATAATTTTGTGTTTTATGTGTGCACATACCATTACCCAGAACAGTCAGTCCTTTTATTATTCACCTTCCACCTTTTATTCCGCTTGATACTTACCTTCTGGCTCCCCAGACCCGTTATTACCACATAACACTAGGCGGTGTTGCTCTACCGTTCTCTTGTCCCTTTTTTTGGGTAGTAGCCTCAAATAGGTATCTCTTCATTCACTCGTACTACTTCCTCCTCCCACTCCCCTGGCGCTCCCTCACCTACTCCATCATTTTTTGGATCGATACTGATACCTATTGTGTTTGTCTCTATCCTGTTTTTCTATTTTTCATGAGAGTGACGGTCAAGCCGGCCAAATACAGTGGAGTCCACAGATGGATATCTATATGAAGACTCTCTCAGTGGAGGCACACTCTTTTATGGTGCCTCCAGCAATGCTTCTAGGGGAGGATACCTCCATAATGCTGCTTCCAATAGAGTGTGATTGTCCCGGAGAATTTTTTAACTCTGGGCACTGATCATGGTGAACACTACGACTTAAAAATCGTGTCCAATTCAGCCAAATTAGTTGTCCGATTTGAGAATCGCAAGTGCCCAAAATCTCTTTCTTGATTCTCCCAAATTGAATCACAAAAAATTCTTTTGAACCCAAACTTTTTGAAAAATGTCATCAGAAATTGACCTATTGTGTAAATAAAGCTTGGTTGTAGAGTTTTTGATGATTGTTTTTTTTTTCAGTTTTCTATATAACTATCTACAGTGCATTCAGAAAGTTTCCAGACCCTTTCACCTTTTTCACATTTTGTTTTGTTGCTCCTTGTGCTAAAATTAAAAAAAATACATTCAAGTTTCCCCCATCATTATGCACTCAATCCCCCATAATGAGAAAGTAAAAATAGAATTTTATAAATGTTTGCAAATTTATTAAAAAGCAATAAAAAACTAAAATTTCTCCTAGACATAATTATTCAAACCCTTTACTATGACACGTAACATTTAGCTCTGAGACCTCCCTTTTCTCTGGATCATCTTTGAGATGTTTCTCCACCTTGATTGCAGTCGCCTGTGGTAAATTCAGTTGACTGGGCATAATTTGGAAAGACACAGCCCGGTATATATGAGGGTCTCACGGCTGACTGCATATCACAGCAATGGGGAGGAAAGAACTGCCTGTAGAGTTTAGAGACAGGATTGTGAGGAGGCAGAGATCTGAAGAAGGGGACAAAAACATTTCTGCTGCACTGAAAGTTCCCAAGAACACAGTGGCCTCCATAATTCTTAAACAGAAGATGTTTGGAACAACCAGGACTCTTCCTAGAGCTGGCTGCCCCACGAAACTAAGTAATCAGGGAGAAGGACCTTGATAAGAGAGATGACCAAGAACCCAATGGTCAGTCTGACTGAGCTCCAGAGATCCTGTGTGCAGATGAGAGAAACTTCCAGAAGGCCAACTATCACTGCAGCCTCCACCAATCTGGGCTTCATGGCAGAGTGACCAGAAGGAAGCCTCTCCTCAGTAAAAGACACATAAAAGTTTGTAAAAAAAAAAAAAAAAAGCACCTGAAGGACTCTCAGACTGTGAGAAACAAGATTTTCTAATCTGATGAAACCAAGATTGAACCTTTTGGCCTCAATTCTAAGCATCATGTCTGAAGGACACCAGGTACTGCCTATCACCTGCCCAATATCATCCCTACAGTGAAGCATGGTGGTGGCAGCATCATACTGGAAGACTTGGAAACTGACCAGGGTGGAGGTAAATATGAATGGAGCAAAGTACAGAGATATTCTTAATGAAAACCTGATCCACAACTCTGGACCTCAGACTGGGCCGATGGTTCACCTTCCAACAAGACAATGACACTAAGCACACGGCCAAGACAACACAGGAGCGGCTTAGGGACAACTCTGTGAATGTCCTTGAGTGGGCCAGCCAGAGCCATGAACCCAATGGAACATCTCTGGAGAGACTTGACAATGGCTGTCCACCGATGGTCCACGTCCAACCTGACAGAGCTGAAGAGGATATGCAGACTGGAGAGGAATGGCAGAAAGTCCCCAAATCCAGGTGTGCAAACCTTGTAGCATCATCTGCAAGAAGACTGGGCTTCAACTACGTCCTGAGTAAAGGGTCTGAATCAGTGTCACATTGGGATGCCTAGGGCCCACCAGTAAAATTCATTCTGGGGGCCCACTGTACAGCTACATGAAAATATTACCGGCTCACACAAGACGCTACAAGATGATTGATTATGGGGGTTTCTGCACCAATTGAAATGGCTGGTATCTGCGGAAAGAAGACAGAAGTCATCTCAGCCACCTGATGCATCTATTATAATAAACTAGGTAGTTTGCTAAAAAAAAGCATGGATGTAACTATAACCATAGCAGCTAGAGATCTCAAAAATTCGATTCGGACGGTTCGCCAAATTTTCAGAAAAAATTTGGTTCGATCAAAATTTATTTGTGGCGAATGGAGTTAAAAAACGGCTATTTCCTGGCTGCAGAATGCTTGTATAGCGGTGTAGAACACTGTGCCTTGCACAGTTAACGTATTTGGGCAGTTATGTGGCCACAAATGACCAAATAAAGCAAGTGTGAACTCAGCCTTACAGGTCAATGTTAGCGCCAGCTATAAAGAACCGTGCAGAGGCCCAAGATCCTACTATAGCGTGAAAGAGCGCACTCCTTTTACACCGATTCACTGATTCCACATAGATTTCTACAGAACCTGTTCTATTAAACGCTTACACTACCGTTCAAAAGTTTGGGGTCACCCAGACAATTTTGTGTTTTCCATGAAAACTCACACTTTTATTCATCAAATGAGTTGCAAAATAAATAGAAAATATGGTCAAGACATTGACAAGGTTAGAAATAGTGATTTTTATTTGAAATAATAATTTTCTCCTTCAAACTTTGCTTTCGTCAAAGAATGCTCCATTGGCAGCAATTCCAGCACTGCAGAACTTTGGCATTCTAGCTGTTAATTTGCTGAGGTAATCTGGAGAAATTTCACCCCATGCTTCCAGAAGCCCCTCCCCCATGCTTCCAGAAGCCCCTCCCACAAGTTGGATTGGCTTGATGGGCACTTTTTGCGTAACATATGGTCAAGCTGCTCCCACAACAGCTCAATGGGGTTGAGATCTGGTGACTGTGCTGGCCACTCCATTACAGATAGAATACCAGCTGCCTGCTTTTTCCCTAAATAGTGTGCTTTGGGTCATTGTCCTGTTGTAAGAGGAAATTGGCTCAAATCAAGCGCTGTCCACAGGGTATGGCATCTGCAAAATGGAGTGATAGCCTTCCTTATTCAAAATCCCTTTTACCTTGTACAAATCTCCCACTTTACCCCAGACCATCACATGACCTCCACCATGCTGGACAGATGGCGTCAGGCACTCTTCCAGCATCTTTTCAGTTGTAGGGTTGTAGGGTTCATGGAGAACTGGGCCGACTTCTCTGTCGGCTACAGACTCTACAGTAAGGACGGGCTGCACCTTAATGGGGAGGGTGCAACTGCCCTGGGGGAAAAAATGGTTAGACGGCTGGAGGAGCTTTTAAACTAGGATCTGGGGGGAGGGTGGGGGATAATACTAATAAGGGGGTAGATAGTGTAGATAGAGAGTGGGTCATAGTCAGGGAGAGTGGGGGGTTAGTGGGGGTTGGGATTAGTGAGGAATGTAGGGAGAATATTGGGCAAAACATCAACCAAAGTAACCCAAAAACCCCGGATATTCACTTCACAGGTAATAGTAATTTTAAAAGGGGGGTAAAAAATATACATAGACCTCTTAAGTGTATGTACACTAATGCCAGAAGCCTGACTAATAAAATTGGTGAACTGGAATTAGTGATGTGTGAGGAGGACTATGACATAGTGGGAATAACTGAGACATGGCTGGATGATACCTATGACTGGGCAGTTAACGTACAGGGTTACAGTCTTTTTAGAAAGGATCGCCAAAACCGGAGAGGGGGAGGGGTCTGCCTTTATGTAAAGTCCTGTCTAAAGCCCACACTGCGGGAAGATATAAGTGAGGGACATAAAGATGTGGAGTCACTGTGGGTAGAAATAAATGGAGCCAAAAACAATAATAAAATACTAATAGGACTTTATTATAAACCACCTAATATACCAGAGACCACAGAAAATCTACTTCTAAACGAAATAGACGAGGTGGCAAATCATAATGAGGTCGTTATTATGGGGGATTTCAACTACCCAGATATAGACTGGGAAACTGAAACCTGTATATCTCATAAAGGAAACAGGTTCTTGGAAATAACCAAAGACAATTACCTTTCCCAACTGGTTCAGGACCCGACTAGAGGGACGGCCATACTGGACTTAGTATTAACCAATAGACCTGACAGAACAACAGATGTGCAGGTCGGGGGACACCTGGGAAATAGTGACCATAATATAATAACCTTCCAACTGTCATTTAAAAGAGCGTTTCTTCAGGGAGGGACAAAAATACCAAACTTCAAAAAAGCTAAATTTTGCCATCTAAGAGAGGCCATAGGCCTAACTAACTGGGACAAAGTCCTCAAAAATAAAAATACAGCCACAAAATGGGATATTTTTAAAAACATCCTAATATCTAATTGTGAGAGGTACATACCATATAGGAATAAAATAATAAGAAACAAGAAAAAACCAATGTGGATAAACAGAGCTGTAAAGAAAGCAATAAATGACAAACAGAAAGCATTTAAATCACTAAAACAGGAGGGGAGCGAGAAAGCATTGAAAAACTATAAGGAAAAAAATAGAATATGTAAAAGACAAATAAAAACAGCCAAACTAGAGACCGAGAGATTAATCGCCAAAGAGAGTAAAACTAACCCTAAAATGTTCTTTAATTATATAAATGGTAAAAAGTATAAACCTGAAGGTGTCGGCCCCTTACAGAGTAATGAGGGGGGAGTAGCAGAGAGCGATGAGGAGAAAGCGAAGCTGCTAAATATCTTTTTCTCCACTGTATTCACTGAGGAAAATAAACTGTCAGATGAAATGCAGCATATAAAAGTAAATTCCCCATTAAAAGTGCCCTGTCTGACCCAGGAAGAAGTAGAACTGCGTCTTAAAAAGATTAAAATAGACAAATCGCCAGGACCGGATGGCATACACCCCCGTATCCTAAGAGAATTAAGTAATGTCATCGCCAGACCCTTATTTCTGATATTTAAGGACTCTATACTGACAGGGAGTGTTCCACAGGATTGGCGCATAGCAAATGTGGTTCCAATATTCAAAAAGGGTCCAAAAACAGAGCCCGGGAACTATAGGCCGGTAAGTTTAACATCTGTCGTGGGTAAACTGTTTGAGGGTTTTCTAAGAGATGGTATCTTGGAGTACCTCAATGAAAATAAGCAAATTACTCCATATCAGCATGGCTTCATGAGGGATCGGTCATGTCAAACCAATTTAATCAGTTTCTATGAGGAGGTAAGTTCTAGACTAGACCGCAGCGAATCAATGGATGTCGTATATCTGGACTTCTCCAAAGCATTTGACACTGTACCACATAAAAGGTTAGTATATAAGATGAGAATGCTTGGCCTGGGAGAAAAGGCTTGCACAGTAAAATATCAATTTTTGCAGATGACACTAAACTGTGTAAAGTAATTAACACAGAAGAGGACAGTACACTGCTACAGATGGATCTGGATAGACTGGAGGCTTGGGCAGAGAAGTGGCAGATGAGGTTTAACACTGACAAATGTAAAGTTATGCATATGGGAAGGAATAATGCAAGTCACCAGTACATACTAAATGGTAAAATATTGGGTAACTCTGACATAGAAAAGGACCTAGGAATTTTAGTGAACAGAAATCTAAGCTGCAGAAACCAGTGTCAGACAGCTGCTGCCAAGGCCAATAAGATAATGGGCTGCATCAAAAGAGGCATAGATGCCCGTGATGAGAACATAGTCCTGCCACTTTACAAATCACTAGTCAGACCACACATGGAGCACTGTGTACAGTTCTGGGCTCCTGTGAACAAGGCAGACATAGCAGAGCTGGAGAGGGTTCAGAGGAGGGCAACTAAAGTAATAACTGGAATGGGTGGACTACAGTACCCAGAAAGATTATCAAAATTAGGCTTATTCACTTTAGAAAAAAGACGACTGAGGGGAGATCTAATAACTATGTATAAATATATCAGGGGTCAGTACAGAGATCTCTCCCACGATCTATTTATCCCCAGGACTGTGACTGTGACGAGGGGACATCCTCTGCGTCTGGAGGAAAGAAGGTTTGTACACAAATAATAGAAGAGGATTCTTTATGGTAAGAGCAGTGAGACTATGGAACTCTCTGCCTCAGGAGGTGGTGATGGTAAGTTCACTAAAAGAGTTCAAGAGGGGCCTGGATGTATTTTTGGAGGGTAATAATATTATAGGTTATAGTTACTAGAGAGGGGTCGTTGATCCAGGGAGTTATTCTGATGCCTGATTGGAGTCGGGACGGAATTTTTTTCCCTAAAGTGGGGAAAACTGGCTTCGACCTCACAGGGTTTTTTTTGCCTTCCTCTGGATCAACTTGTAGGAAAACAGGCCGAACTGGATGGACAGATGTCTTTTTTTCGGCCTTATAAACTATGTTACTATGTATGTTACTATGTTCTTCTGTGTGATCCAAACACCTCAAACTTCAATTCGTCTGTCCATAACACTTTTTTTCAATCTTCCTCTGTCCAATGTCTGTGTTCTTTTGCCCATATTAATCTTTTCCTTTTATTAGCTGGTCTCAGATATGGCTTTTTCTTTGCCCCTCTGCCCTGAAGGCCAGCATCCCGGAGTCGCCTCTTCACTGTAGACGTTGACACTGGTGTTTTGCGGGTACTATCTAATGAAGCTGCCAGTTGAGGACCTGTGAGGCGTCTATGACTCTAATGTACTTGTCTTGTTGCTCAGTTGTGCAGCGGGGCCTCCCACTTCTCTTTCTACTGTGGTTAGAGCCTCTGAAGGGAGTAGTACACACCGTTGTAGGAAATCTTCAGTTTCTTGGCAATTTCTCGCATGGAATAGTCTTCGTTTCTAAGAACAAGAATAGACTGTCGAGGTTCACATGAAAGTTCTCTTTTTCTGGCCATTTTGAGAGTTTAATCGAACCCACAAATGTAATGCTCCAGATTCTCAACTAGCTGAAAGGAAGGTCAGTTTTATGGCTTCTCTAACCAGCAAAACTGTAATCAGCTGTGCTAACATACTTGCACAAGGGTTTTCAAGGGTTTTCATGTATAGGTAACCTTTACAGAAAGTGTGAGGAAAAAATAAAATAAAATAAAAAAAAATATATATATATATATATATATATATATATATATATAATAAAACAACAAATATACAAAAAGTGCATGAAAACAGTGACACCCCCATGCCGCAAACTTCACACTCTCTAAATCTCCCCTTATGGCTCAATTTTTTTTTTTAGCAGCTTTATAAGACGTCAAAAAAGAAAATAAGAAAATAATCTGTATTCGAAGAACTGTCCTTCAGTCACACAGTCTTTCCATTTCATCCAAGTCTCCCATGTCCAATCTCTGGATCGTTGTACCAAAATGCTCCTCGAGGTCACGCAACATGTGCATAAAGCACTTCTCCACAAGATTGACTGCCACGCCTTTCTTACCAAACCTGCCAGGAGGTTTTGTCTCATGGTCCAGAGGAGGTCTTATTGCACTGATCATATGGATGTTTGAATGAACCATTAGGCCTGGTTCACATTCCTCATCACTAGTATTATTGTGGAAGAAACGTTCGTGTCCAGTTAAAAAAAAAAGCATATAATACTTGTCTGGCTGAGGGAACAGAAAAGGACAGAGGCAGGTTGAGGACAGGTGAGGGCACTGGAGCTGCTCCCAGGCCATGCCAACTAAGGGTTGTGTCTGACGAACCCACCGCCTCTTGGCTGGGGGTGTCTGATGTCACTTGGGACAAAGTGGATGACCGAGTCAACCATTCAAGAACCGCTGAGTTGCTGGTCAAGACACAACCGCTAGATGATACTGGGAGCTCAGGCCTCTCAATGTGACCTCTGCTGCCACGTCCCCTTACTCTGCTGCGACCTGTGCCTGCGCCAGAAACATTTAGGCCTCTGCCACTCCTCTGTGCAGGGCCCGTCATTTCTCTGTCTGACATGCTGTTAGATCAAATAAATAAATAGGAAATTAAAACACGCTACAAAGGGCTGTAATTATCCCACTTCACCACACAATGGCTAAGCCTTTTTTTGCCACTAATACACACCAAAAAAGGGCTTTACTAAATGTAACTACAGCGCACAAAGGTTATTAACACCCCAATAATCCGAATTACAGAGGTATGATCTACTGTAAACCTGAAATGAGCAGCTGTAATATGGCAATTTTGAACCCCAGTCACTGCACCAAGGTGTAATAGGATTTTTCCTATTACCCTGTCTCTAAACACCCCTATTGAACCCTGTTCTGCTTCAATACTTCCCTCCCTATCCTTTCCCTACACTTCTATTCAGCAATATGTACGTTTCATGAGGTTTTCTATCACTTTCCCTAGTGCCTGCAAACGTCTCTCCCTGCACTAAGTTCACTGGAGAATGGCAGAATCCAAGATGGCTGAGGCTATTTATAGGGCTGTGACATCACAGGGCTGGCTGGCTGTTGATTGGCTGCATGCATGGCATTGTGGGTGATTCCTCCTTCCCACAGTTCCTTTCTCCAGGTACTAACATGTGCAGCAGCTATTTTAGGAAAAAATACGACTCGTTACCACGAAGCGTGAGGAAATTCGGATTCAGAGCAAATCGAATATTTCCTGAAATTTGGATCGAATTCCACTTCATCAATTTCAATTCGCTCATCTCTAATAGCAGCCATAGCACTATGCTATGGGGCCCAGAGGTTGGGAGGCCCAATCAGGTGCAAGAACATTGTACCTTTTTGTGGGGAATAAAAATATGGTGGCTTTTTGATGTAATGTGGGTTTTCTAATATTGTGCTATTTTACATTCCTTTACTTATTGTTACTTATGCTGCCGTTTTAACTTTCTTACACTAGGTGATTGGGGCCCGATCTCATTTTGCTATGGGGCCCCATGAATGATAGTTACACTCTGCTAGCCTACTCAGTCTTTTTTATATGAACATACGCTGCCTATCTATATATAGTGGAGTCAATAGGTGATGGTCACAGCTTATCTACTCCCCCTCCCTGTATAATGACCTCTGCACAGGTCACAGAGCATGCCCACAATACTCTTCCACAGAATTTGAGAGAGATGTATAGTTCACAAAAATTAGCATTTTAAGATTCTCCATCTTCTCATTAATAAAAGAAAAAGACAACAGCAACAAGCAGATGTCTCATAAAATTCCCAGGACTAGCAATCAGCTCCGATCCAGCTGCGGAGATGAGGCCGCGGATTCTAACCCAGACCGTCAAGATTAAAGCATCAGCGAACAGGAGGCATGGAGATTATGTGCTCGCTGCTTGCATATGTATGTTCTGTTTTCGGGGAGCGACACCTCACACCAGAGAACAGATCTGGGGGTGTCAGGGCCGACCATATTGTGTATGGTCAGATCTGGGTAGTGCCAAGTATTTAACCCTTTCCTGACACTGATACTCAGAGTTGTCATCGCCTCCACCTACCATGTGACGATTATAAGACATCGGTCATTTATGCACCATCAGACATATACTGCAGTCTGCACCTCCTATGGACACCCCTCTGCTTATGCCCAAATTCTAGCTCCGCCCATGCAGAGCTGCTCACAAGTGTAAACAATAAGGGATACATAGCAGAGACCAGAATATAAAAAAAATATACATTTTACAATTGAAATGAACTTTTTCTGGGTCCATTTTCAATTACATGCCAGTGTTTAGACAGATGTATCACACTTTCGTCCTGTGCTTCCTGGTTCATGAATAGAATGCAAGAAATACAGTAAAGACTGACACAAAGGCAGGGAAATTTGAACAGACGGAAAGGGGGCAATATTTTTGGCATCCATGGTCTCTGAGGAAGTGAATTAAACTCCGATGGGCACAATAATAGCCAAAATTAGTAATTATCATGTAAAATACCGAAAAATAGCTGAATGCACTTCACAAAATAGGGCGACTCAGGGGCATCTGCTTTCAGCTGTTGTCTTCTTTCAGGTTTTGTTGCAAGGAAATGCATTTTAATGAAAGATGTAAGTCTGGGGAAAAATTAGTTTTCCAACCATAAAATATCACCAGAAAGAGAAACGTCGCCGGCAGGAAACAAACACAAATAGGATGAAAAATGGGAAAGTCACAATCACCGTCTGGGAAAAAAAAAAAAACAAAGGCGTAAATTGGAGTGAAGGGAGGAAGAGTGAAGAGAACGGGCCGTGAAGATGAGTGATTATAGAGGAGCGTGAGAGGAGCGGGGGAATTGTCACATGGGGGGGGAAGGGGGAGCAAGATAACTCTGGGCGGAAAATGAGCAACAGATAAAGGAGAAGCATCGGCGGCGCCGAGGAATCGCATCAGGATGGAAGGAAAAAAAACAATTTGAATTTCATATTGTGCATTAACCCTGCAGGGCTGCGGGGAGCAAAACAGCGTTTATCCTGAATAAACATGATATGGAAATCACACACGGATAGTCGTGCACATTTATATGGAAGTCAGCGGGCACCTGCAGCTATCCGCGGATGCCTCATTTAACCCTGCGGATCTGCCGCCTCAACAGCTTCTCAGGAGTGTCCTCATATAGCACCAGAAGACAAACAAGGCGTCTCAGGGGAGCAGCGATTACTGTGAGGGTCCTAGGCTGGATCTACAGGGTATAAAGAGAGTCTTTGTGGTCACTGTATCATATTTCCAAGCATCTATGTAATAATCTGGGTGTCACCGCTGTAATCACGCCTGGCGGTGCTGGATTGGGAGAGAATGGGGAGCATTCTTGTAGTAATGTCAGACCATAAGATACCGACACATAATGCCAACATAATACTGACATATAAAACAGCCATATAAGGTCAAGATAGCACTGCCATATAAATCTTTCAAAATACCATCATAAAGTGCCAACAAAATACTGACACGTAAGCCCACATCACACCACCGTAGAGTGCCAAGAAAGAATTGCTGTAATACTGTAATACTGATATAATACTGATATATAAAGACTACATAATACCAATTTATAGTGCCAAGATAACACTGTCTTATAAATCCCAAATAATACCACCAAAATATTACTGATATCTCAGTCCTACATAATAACACCACATAGTGCCAAGATAATACTGCCATATAAATCCCACAAAACAGTAAGATAATATTGTCTTATAAAATCTACATATTCAGCCCAAATAATGTGTAAATAAATGTATAATAGTATAGTATCCAAATAATACTCCCATAGAGAACCTACATAATTCTGCCATATAGCTCCCACTTTAGTTCAATTCCCAAGTAATAAAACCATATGTTCAGAGATAAATATAAGATAGATAGATAGATAGATAGATAGATAGATAGATAGATAGATAGATAGATAGATAGATAGATATTAGATAGAGATAGATTGATGAATAGATGGATAGACAGATAGATAGATAGATAGATAGATAGATAGATAGATAGATAGATAGATAGATAGATAGATATTAGATAGATTGATGAATAGATGGATAGACAGATAGATAGATAGATAGATAGATAGATAGATAGATAGATAGATATTAGATAGAGATAGATTGATGAATAGATGGATAGACAGATAGATAGATAGATAGATAGATAGATAGATAGATAGATAGATAGATAGTTATGAGATAGATAGATAGATAGATAGATAGATAGATAGATAGATAGATAGTCTCTTTACTTTGCCCTTAGGGCAAGCATGCTTCCAGACTCCTAAAGGACTGAAGTATGTGTGCTCCCTAACCTCCACTAGCCAAAGGCTGGTAACCCCGGAGTGCTTAGGGGAAGGTGCCTAAGCAATATGCTTTTCTAGCTTTTTTAGCTAGTTCCTGTGAAGGTGTGATACTCACTTTGTCTGCCCGCGTACCGACCGCTGCCTGTTTCCTGACTCTTTCCCTCTCTGCTGCCTGCCCTGACCCTGGACTTGTTTCACGGATTCGCACAAACTCTGTCTGCCCTGACCTCAGCCTGTCCCTGACTACAATTTTGCCTGACCCCTCAGTGGTCCGCATTGGTGTCTCTAACCCCATTGATCAACCACACAGGGACTTCTCCAAGAGATCTGGTGATTCCCCTGCAGCAAAGTCGAGATCCCTGTATAGGGGTTAAAGGGTGAAACGTCGTTGCCCTTCATGGGTTATATTTAGTGTTGAGCGAACATGTTCAGCCGAACACCGCGTGTGCTCGAGCGCCATGCTCGAGTCCCCTCCCTGCACGATAATTAGCCAATTAGCGTGGGGGAAGGTGCTGGCATTCACTGATTGGATGGCCGGGAACGCATCATCGGGTGCTATAAAGCACCCGGTGACATGTGACCGGCTCATACCGAGTCAGGGAGAGCTGCAGCAAGAAGGGACAGATAGTGTAGGGAGAGAAGCACACTAGGCAGGGATAGTATTTGTTCTAAAAAGACCCACAAGCCCTTTTAAGGGCTATTCTATCTTGCTGGAAAACATTTTTTTTATTTTGGTTGTGTAAAAAATAGCGATGCCATTAACGCCACCTGTGCACCTGCTGCATGCTATATGATACTCTCTGTATACTATATACCTGACATCCTTTGCTATTATTTCTGCTGTTAAGCCCGCAGTACCTCTTTTGCGCCTTGCTGTATAACATTTGCACAAGGAGGGACTTATACTGTAGGGATAGGATTTGGCTAGGCAGGGCTAGTGTTTCTGTTCAAAAGACACAAAAGTCCATTGTTATATCTGGATGCATTTTTTTTCTTTTGGGGCAAAAAGAACGCCCTGACACTACCACCACGTGCACAAAGTGTGCATTATAGCCTTTCAAAAGTCTATATACCTGACATCCGTTGGTATCTTTTCTACCGTTAATTAAGGCCACAGTTCCTCATCTGCGTCTGCTGTATGACGTTTGCGCATTCTAAATATTTGACATTCGGTGAAATTTTTCTGATCAGACACTTAATAAAAATTTGCACTACAGTACTTGTGACAAAGTTGCATATATACTATGTAATATGCACAAGGCGAGCACTAAGGGATGGGGAAGTGGGCGTGCTGCTGATGGTGCACGCAGAGGCCATGGCTCTGGGCGCGGTGAAACTGTGCCTGCTGGCAGAGCCCAAGAAACAAAGTCATCCGAAACTCCTAGCTTCATGTCACAGTTTGCAGGGCGGCGCAAGACACAACTCTTATCGCCACACCAGTGCGAGCAGGTAGTCGGTTGGATTTCAGCTGATAATGCTTCCAGTCGGTTCAGCACCACCCTCTCTTCCACAAAGTCCAGTCTCAGTAGCCAAGAGTCTGGGCAACCGCATCCTCACCCTGATCCTCCTTCCTCCCACCATGCAGAGTCTGGGCAAAGAACTAATCCCTCTTTTGGATATTCCGAGGAGTTTTTTTCATCACCGTTCCTTGGCTTGGGCCTCTCGCCAAGGCCGCTTGAAGTGGGACATGAGGAGATATTGTGCCCTGATTCCCTTTTGAGCATCCACAGTCTGAAGAAGATGACGGTGGGGAACGGCAAGTAGCATCTCACAAGGTGCATGATGATGATGAGACACAGTTGCCAATAAGTCAAGGGCAACTAGTGCTTCAAGAGGTGGATGATGAGGATGAGACGCAGTTAAGTCAGGTTCTTGTTAGTTCACCATGTCAGGAGGAGGAACAGAGTGAGGATGTGGAAGAGGAGGTGGTGGACGATGAAATTGCTGACCCAACCTGGGAAGCTGGCAAGTTGAGCGAGGACAGCAGTACAGAGGGGGAGGGATCCGCAGCAGCTCAACAGGCTGGAAGAGGAAGTGGGGTGGCAAAAGGGAGAAGGCAGGCCACGCCAACCAGGCCCACAACTGTTCCCCGGAGCAGCCCCTTGCGGCAATCTCCCTTGCCAAGGGTTAGGTGTTCTGCAGTTTGGCGTTTTTTTTAAGAAAGTGTTGATGATAAACGGATTGTAATTTGTAACCTGTGCCGTACCAAGATGAGCAGGGGCGTAAATACCAGCAGCCTGACCACCACATGGCAGTAAAGCATCCTAAAAGGTGGGCCGAACGCCTGGGTCCACGATCTGTGTCTGCAGGTCACACCACTGCCTCCTCTTCCCCTCTTTTACCTGGTGTCCAAGATGCAGACTCAGATGCCTCCCGCCCTGCACATAGACCTTCGCAGGAACCATCAGCCAGCATGTCCACTTCAATGTCCCAGCGCATCGTTCAAATGTCCTTACCCCAGGCATTTGAACGCAAGTGAAAATACCCTGCCACCCACCCACAGGCCATAGCTCTAAACTCGCAACTTTGAAAATTGCTGGCCCTGGAAATGTTGCCGTTTAGGTTGGTTGACACAGAGGCTTTTCGCAGCCTTATAGCGGTGGCTATCCCTCATTATGCAATCCCCAGCCGCCACTATTTTTCCCGGTGTGCCGTCCCTGCCTTACACCAGCATCTGTCCAGAAACATAACACAGGCCCTGCCCAACGCAGTTAATGGGAAGGTCCACTTAACAACTGACACATGGACAAGCGCTTGTGGCCAGGGACACTACATTTCCCTGACGGCAAACTGGGTGAATGTTGTGGAGGCTGGGAGCGAGTCATCCCCTGGGATGGCGCAGGTGCTACCCACGCCGAGGATTACGGGCCCTACTTCCATCTGGATTTCCGCCACCACCTACAGTAGCGGCTGCAACCCCTCCTTCTCCTCCTCCACCTCCTCCTCCACTTCCCATGCATAAATGCCATCTTACAGCACCAGTCAGACTTCTGTCAGTAGCTGGAAGCAGTGTAGCACAGCAGTCGGTAAGCGGCAACAGGCTGTGCTGAAGCTTATTTGCCTGGGTGATAAACAGCACACCGCCGCAGAGCTGTGGCAGGGAATAAGGGAACAGGCTGAGCTGTGGCTCTCGCCAGTCAACCAGGCATGGTTGTATCTGATAACGGCCACAACTTGGTAGCGGCTTTGGAGCTGGCCAACCTCCCACACATACCAGGCCTGGCCCATGTCTTCAACTTAGTGGTTCAGCGGTTTCTGAAAACCTACTCCGATTTGCCTCAGCTACTGGTGAAGGTGCATCGCCTGTGTGCCCATTTCCGCAAGTCACCTACAGCTTCAGCCGGCCTAGAAACACTGCAGCAGCGCTTGCGCTTGCCAGCTCACTGACTGCTGTGCGACCTGAGCATGTGCTGGAATTCCACCTTCCACATGTTGGGCAGGCTTTGTGAGCAGCAGAGGGCAGTAGTAGAATACCAGCTGCAACACGGTCAGCACCTTTCTAGTCAGCTTCCACTCTTCACAAGCGATGAGTGGGCATTGATGTCTGACTTTGATGAATCTACACAGATGGTGAGCGGCGATAATGCCATTATCAGCGTAACCATCCCACTTCTGTGTCTACTAAAAAGCTCGCTGCTCACAAAAAAAGCCTACGCTCTGCGTGTGGAAGAGGTGGAAATGGGGAAGACCCTACACAGGGTGATAGTCAGACCACCCTCGGTTCGTCTTCTCAGCGCGAATTGGAGGAGGAGGAGGACGACGACGAGGAGGAGCAGGAGACGGTTGCCACCGCTACACAGGGTAGCAATAGCACGTTTACACCATCTCTTTGGCGTGAATGGGCCGAAGAGGAGGAAGAGGACGGGGAGGATATTGAGAGTCATCCTCCTGGTGAGGAGAGCGAAGACTTGTCTGTTGGGACTCTGGCACACATGGCTGACTTCATGCTATGCAGCCTTTCCCGTGACCCCCACGTTATACGCATATTAGCCAACACGGATTACTGGTTGTTCACCCTTCTCGACCCCCGCTACAAAGAGAACTTCCCATCTCTCATTCCTGTGGTGGAGAGGACAAGTAAAATGTTGCAATACCAGAAGGCCCTTGTCAAAAAATTTCCATCTGACAACGCTGGCGGCAGAGTCCGTAGTTCCTTGGCCACCCGAGGAGGAGAGACAAAGGGAACACACAGCAGTTCCAACAGAGGCAGGGCGACACTCTCCAAGGCCTGGGACAGTTTCATGACACCCCGCCAGCACCCTCACCCTGATGAGCGGCCTAGTGTCACAAGGAGGGAAAAGTTTTGGAAGATGGTGAAGGATTACGTAGCTGACCGTGTCATCGTCCTCAGCGATCCCTCTGTGCCGTATAATTATTGGGTGTCTAAGCTGGACACGTGGCACGAACTGGCGCTCTACGCCTTGGAGGTGCTGGGCTGCCCTGCCGCCAGCGTTTTGTCTGAGCGGGTATTTAGTGCTGCTGGGGGCATAATTACTGATAAGCGCATCCGCCTGTCTACTGACAATGCTGACAGGTTGAAGCTTATCAAAATGAACAAGGCCTGGAATGCCCCTGACTTCTTGGCTCCTGGCTTTTAGGGTGTATTGAATACACTGTATTATCATGTACCCCTTTCCTCTTCTCGTCCTCTTCCTCCTCATCCTCTATTATATGAAACTGCTTATTAGGCTGCCCTCGAAGTTCACCAGCTGGGCCTGCACCATAAGTTTTTAGACTGTCAGCTCACCAGCTGGGTCAGAACCATAATTTTTTAGACGGTCAGCTCACCAGCAGGCCCTGCACCATAATATTTTACACGGTCAGCTCAGCACGTCACCCCTATTTCTTTTGAGTGTCAGCAGCAGGCCATCAGTCCGAATTTTTCAAGGGTGTGTCTGAAGCACTCCTTTATGTGTAATAAAGGGGGTATCGGAGTGCCTGTTCCTTGCAATTTTTGGCAGCCCTTTCCCTTAGTGCATAGGCTTTATGAGTGTTGGAGTCCCACAATTATACCACAATGTGAATGAGGCCCTCCTTTATGTGATATACCGGTTGTATCGGAGTGCCTCATCCGTGTAATTCTTGGCAGCACTTGCACTTAACGTACAAGTAAATATATGTTTCCTAACAATATTTCCTGTAAAATCGATGTTATCTTGGGTTTTGGGGGGGGGGTAGTTTTGTCATTCCGTAAAAGTGGCATAATAGTCGGACATCATCGTTAATAGCAGCGACTTCGGTGCCCAAGATGCATCCAGACATCCTCCCCACGCTGTCCTCTAACCATTTCTGTGGTGTTTACACCATTTTCTCACGTTTCCCTATGAACCAGACACCCTCCACTCTGCAGAGCAGGGGGTGCCTGGTCTTCTCCCATTGACTTCCATTATACTCGGGTGCTCGGCCAAGCACTCGAGCACCACCTAGTGTTCGGCCAGAGCACCCGAGCATCGGGGTGCTCGATCATCACTCGTTATATTATTTCCAACCATGGCATTGAGATGTGCTATCAAATGGTTCCTAGGTTTTGTGAACTATGATGTCTAAGATGTAGATGTCTATGATGTCTAACTAAGATGTCTCCAAGTAATTCTTTTTAGATGGTGGACCATCCTTCAGGGGGGCAGGGGGCAGGCCCAATAAGGTGCTGGTCATCCTTTCATGATTTATATGGACCTTAAAACTTATTTACCTCCAGTCGCTTTTTGCCCACTTTAATTTTGTTTTGCATTTCTGTCCCGCAGACAAGAATACCAAGATGGATGCCCTGTCCAGGTCCTTCGATCCAGTTGTATTGTCTCTGTGGCACCTGTCCAGCTAAAACATATTCTGTCCGGCAAAACACTTGTTCCTGTGGCTGGAGACAGCTACTGGCCTGAGGTAATCAATCCAAACACAGGGTGCATCTTGGTCGATTTTTGTATTTTTGGTAGCCCACTCTTTCCAAAAACTTTCGAGATTTTATTTCTGTCTTTACTTGTGCCCAAAAACAAGACACTGAAGCAGAAAACTACAGGATTCCTTCTTCCTTTGCCTGTGTTTGAAGTCCTGTGGCAGCATACAGTATGACCATGGATTTCATCACTGACTTACCTTCTTCCTCTGGCTGGTCACCCATCTGCCAGTCAACCAGCTAAGTTGGAATATATCTTACCCTTGCATATTCGTGTCTGACCAAGGTGTGCAGTTGACCTCTAAGATTTGGAAAGCTGCTTACAAGCTATAGGAAGCAAGTTATTCCTCTAACCACCACCCACAGATCACAGATGGACAAGTAGACTGTATCAGCTAGGTCTTAGTCAATTATCTGCGACACTTTGTCTCCAGCTCGCCACAATGACTGGGCTACCCTTTTTTCTCTGGGCAAAGTTTTCATACAATAATCATTTGAGTAAATCCTACATTAAGACTCTGTCATGTACTGTTTATGGCCATCAAATAAGAGTTCCTCTGCCAATACTTGTCTCCTTGGGAATTCCGCCAGCAGACGTTACAGTAAACAATTTTTCTTGAGTCTACAAGACATTAGAGCTTCTCTGCTGTAGTCCTCTGCACATATGAAGAAATTTACTGATTGTAAATGTAGAGCTTCACCACAATTTTCTCCCGGATATAAAATATGGCTATCTTCTTAGAATTCAGACTTAAAGTACCATCGTACAAGTTGGCAATTTGCTTCCTGGGTCCATTCAAGTTGCTGGTCTGTTACAAATCGTGTCTTACAGCCTCTTCACGAATACCAAATTCTTTTCATGTCTCGTTCCCCAAGACAGTGATCTTCAATCGCTATTCCAAAGTGTCTGACCTCACCAGTCAGGTCTGCAGGTTTGCACGAGGTGTAGAACATCTTGGGCACAACGTTAAGTAAAAACATCTTGATAGAGGTGTAAAGGTTTTGGGCTGGAAGAAAACTGTTAATGTTACGTTGTTGCCCAGCGCTGTGCTGCTTCCCTGTGCAGGCACTCACCCTGCCTCTGCTTCTGGTCCAGCAGTCTGGACCTGATCTTCCTGCTCTGCCCTCCCGCAGTGGGCCCGGTTGCCAAAGTCACATCTTCCTTCTTCCCAGTCCAACCCCTTAACTCTAACCATAGGATGCGTACATTTTCAGATCCCTAAAGGGACAGCATGCGGACCCTGATCTTCAACAGCTAATAGCTGGCAATCTTGGGGTACTTAACAGTGTATTCCCATCTCACCAATGTAGTTTGTATAGTTAGATATAGCCATACCAATATTATTACTAATATAATGTATTTATATAAAATGTACCATTTAGAAGATTTTCCTATTTGTATATCCATTGTCCACACACATCAGTCAGGTCGTTGCCCCTGGTTACGAGCACCGAGGCCTTGTAGTAGTGGTGGCCGGCTTGCTCCTGTTCAAACCCGCTCTGAGGAAACTGCAGTATTGTGAGCGCACATCAGCAGATCCTTTCCCATACATCTGCTGGCTTGTTAGTCAGGCCAAAAGGCACCGCATAGTTCATTCAAGTTGCTGTGGAAGTCGGAAAGCTACAGGAAAGACACATTAACCCCTTCCCGACCGCCGCCGTACATGTACGGCGCGCGGGCGGCGCGGGGACATGACGCCCGCTCGCGGGTGCGGCGGGCGTCATGGCCGGCAAGTCTCTGCTGTTTCTAACAGCAGAGACTTGCCGCATCTTACCTCCATCTGCAGAGACTTCCTGGGCCTTACTGATGCCGTGATCACACGTGATCACGGCATCAGGATGCGTCTGAACCCGGAAGCCCACGCTTCCGGGTGGTGTACAGACGCCCCGATTGGCCAATCGGGGTGTCTGTACACCATATGAAAACTGTAATCCTCGCTGGTGAGGATTACAGTTTTCAAACTGCAATTCTTATTCTGGCCACTAGATGGCAGGCCAGGATAAGAAATGAGCAATTCATGGTTTTAACTGCATCTAGTAAATCCATGATTGCTCATAAAGAAAAAAAACAAAACACAATAGATCAGATGATATTTGAGCTTTAAAATAATCACAGAAAAATTAAAAAAAAATGTTAAAAAATATATATAAAAAATAAAAAAGATATAAAAGTTCAAATCACCCCCCTTTCCGTATAAGTAAAAAATAAATACCTAAATAACAATAAATATAGACATCATGGGTATCACCGTGACCGAAAACGCCCGTACTTTTAAAATATAAAAAAAAAATTTCAATACGGCGAATTGTGTGGCGGAAAAAAGCGTCCAAATGGCGATTCGCAGTTTTTTGTCCCTTTTTTTTCTAAAAAAAATTAAATAAAAAGTGATCAAAAAGTCATACACACCCCAGAATGGTATCAATAAAAGTTTCAGACCGCCCCGCAAAAAATGAGCCCCCATACAGCTCTGTACACATAAATACCAAAAAGTTATAGGGGTCAAGATATGACAAGGAAAAAAAAAAAAAAAATATTAGGTATTGCCGGATTCTTACTGACCAGTAGAATGAAAGTAACCAGTCAGTTTTAATGCACATCGAACACTGTAAATAAGAAACCCGTAGAACTGTAGCGGAATAGCGGTTTTCTTGCAATTTCACCCCATTTGGAATTTTTTTCCCGCTTCCCACTACACCATATGTAATATTAAATGGTGCCGTTGGAAAGTACAACTTGTCCCGCAAAAAACAAGCCCTCATATAGCTATGTGAACAGAAAAATAAAACAGTTATGGCTGTTTGAAGGCAGGGAGCGCAAAACGAAAATGCAGAACCGAAAAAACCTCCGGTCGTGAAAGGGTTAAACAATAGTTCATGTCCCTGACTGCCTCCTCAAAACGATGGACAATGAAAACCGTACACCTGGCGCCAATTAAGAACAATCCACCCTATAAGTGGCCCGGTGTTATCATCAGTGGGCATGATGACATCACAGAGTTCTCGCATATTTTCTGCTGAATGAGTGGGAAGGATCAAATTCAAACTTGTGACGGACAAAGAAAAAGTCCCCTGCAACAGATTGTAAAAGTATCTTCTAAAATACTGCATGAAAATATTGAAGGAAAGATGTCCTCTTTACTACAAATGTAGTTTGCATAGTTAGATATAGCCATACCAATATTATTACTAATAGAATGTATTTATATAAAATGTACCGTTTAGAAGATTTCCCTATTTGTATATCTATTGTCCCACACACATCAGTCAGGCCGTTGCCTGACTGTCAGCCTGCAATGGCCTTGTAGTAGTGGTGGCTGGCTTGCTCTTCTTCAAACCCGCATTCAAAATATAACTACTATAATACTGCCTCCTATGTACAAGAATATAACTACTATAATACTGCTCCTATGTACAAGAATATAACTACTATAATACTGCTCCTATGTACAAGAATATAACTACTATAATACTGCTCCTATGTACAAGAATATAACTACTATAATACTGCTCCTATGTACAAGAATATAACTACTATAATACTGCCTCCTATGTACAAGAATATAACTACTATAATACTGCTCCTATGTACAAGAATATAACTACTATAATACTGCTCCTATGTACAAGAATATAACTACTATAATACTGCTCCTATGTACAAGAATATAACTACTATAATACTGCTCCTATGTACAAGAATATAACTACTATAATACTGCCTCCTATGTACAAGAATATAACTACTATAATACTGCTCCTATGTACAAGAATATAACTACTATAATACTGCTCCTATGTACAAGAATATAACTACTATAATACTGCTCCTATGTACAAGAATATAACTACTATAATACTGCTTCTATGTGCAAGAATGCAACTATTATAATACTGCCTCCTATGTACAAGAATATAACTACTATAATACTGCTCCTATGTACAAGAATATAACTAGTATAATACTGCTCCTATGTACAAGAATATAACTACTATAATACTGCCTCCTATGTACAA
Source organism: Rhinella marina (assembly GCA_900303285.1). Taxonomy (NCBI): domain Eukaryota; kingdom Metazoa; phylum Chordata; class Amphibia; order Anura; family Bufonidae; genus Rhinella; species Rhinella marina. The sequence continues at coordinate 84,486 of ONZH01022309.1, forward strand.
GAATATAACTACTATAATACTGCTCCTATGTACAAGAATATAACTAGTATAATACTGCTCCTATGTACATGAATATAACTATTATAATACTGCTCCTATGTACAAGAATATAACTACTATAATACTGCTTCTATGTGCAAGAATGCAACTATTATAATACTGCCTCCTATGTACAAGAATATAACTACTATAATACTGCTCCTATGTACAAGAATATAACTAGTATAATACTGCTCCTATGTACAAGAATATAACTACTATAATACTGCTCCTATGTACAAGAATATAACTACTATAATACTGCTCCTATGTACAAGAATATAACTACTATAATACTGCTCCTATGTACAAGAATATAACTACTATAATACTGCTCCTATGTACAAGAATATAACTACTATAATACTGCTCCTATGTGCAAGAATATAACTACTATAATACTGCTCCTATGTACAAGAATATAACTACTATAATACTGCTCCTATGTACAAGAATATAACTACTATAATACTGCTCCTATGTACAAGAATATAACTACTATAATACTACTCCTATGTACAGAATATACTACTATAATACTGCTCCTATGTACAAGATATAACTACTATATACTGCTCCTATGTCAAGAATATAACTACTATAATACTGCTCCTATGTACAAGAATATAACTACTATAATACTGCCTCCTATGTACAAGAATATAACTACTATAATACTGCTCCTATGTACAAGAATATAACTACTATAATACTGCCTCCTATGTACAAGAATATAACTACTATAATACTGCCTCCTATGTACAGAATATAACTACTATATACTGCTCCTATGTATAAGATTATCTACTATAATTGCTCCTATGTACAAGAATATAACTACTATAATACTGCTCCTATGTACAAGAATATAACTACTATAATACTGCTCCTATGTACAAGAATATAACTACTATAATACAGCTCCTATGTACAAGAATATAACTACTATAATACTGCTCCTATGTACAAGAATATAACTACTATAATACTGCTCCTATGTACAAGAATATAACTACTATAATACTGCTCCTATGTACAAGAATATAACTACTATAATACCGCCTCCTATGTACAAGAGTATAACTACTATAATACCGCCTCCTATGTACAAGAGTATAACTACTATAATACCGCCCCTCTGTACAGGAATATAAGATAGCAGACTGCTTCATATGCCGTAGCTGGTAGCACTGTAATCTCTACTCCATGTAACAGTGACAGTTGTTTGCGGTTTTCTGCTTTCGTTTTACAGAACATCTTCTAAATTCAGTTTCTGTCCCGTTAGAAAATAATAAGAATGACACTTGGAGCACTGGGGCAGGTCCAGGTCTTTTTTTCTAAGCTGATTATTTTTTTTCGAGGTCCCGTAGATTAAATAATGGGGTCTCTGTTGTGGTCGGCAGGTTAATGAACCTCTCAGTGAGAAAATGGAAAATGAAATGAGACGCTGCGATCTCCAGGAAGAGAAAATAGAAACTTCTACAATCTGGAATAAATATTTTCCCTTCAAGTAAAGTGAAATCCAATGAAACAGTGAGATCAGCTCTGGACTACTGCCTGTGAGGGTGTGCGTACTTTTGCAGTATCAATGTATTTTTGCATGCAGCCTTCATTAAGAATCTATCATTATGGGTGTACGGGTCCTATGCATATCTATGTGTTTCCATGGTAACAGACTTCAGTCTGTTGTCTGATCCTGATAAACTCTCTAGATTTTGCTACTTTACCTCCATCTCAGCCCCCACTGGAGGCCAGTAATAGTTACCGGACACCTTTGTATGGAGACTAAATATTGAAGCATGGGACAAGTTTTCCACCAATTTTTTGGCTTTGTACCCTCAGATGCAAGTTTCTAACTGTTCATCTGTACCTTATAGATCCTTAGCACTACAGGAAATGACAAAATGACCACATAGTACTGCACTGTAGAGAATTTAGCAAAACAACTCCCCCTTTTGTGACATCACTTCCTTCTCTGCAGCTCAGAGGCGTAGCTAGAGGTTCAGCACAGGGGGGGGCGAAACATACTTGAGTGGGCCCCCCACTTATTGGCTTCCCAAACGCACGTTTCCAACTTCACAGGCACATACTACTAGTTGTGGTTATAATATTGTATTAGAAAGATGACTGTATAAACTGCTAGATCATCTATGCTGTTAAGTACAGTACAATAGACTTTCTACATACCCTAGTCTAAATACTCTACCATATAATGCAGTAAAATATAGGATTAATAGGAGTAAAAAACAAGAGGACTCCTATGTTAAAGGAAACCTGTCCCCAGTTTTTACATCACTAAACTAACAGTCCCCTGCCCCCATCAGACCTCAGATCAGCGTATTGTGCCCCATAAGACCTCAGGTCAGCAGAATGTGTCCCCATCAGACCTCAGATCAGCGTATTGTGCTCCATCAGACCTCAGATCAGCAGAACGTGCCCCCATCAGACCTCACATCAGCCTACTGTGCCCCATCAGACCCCAGATCAGCGTATTGTGCCCCCATCAGACCTCACATCAGCCTACTGTGCCCCATCAGACCTCAGATCAGCGTATTGTACCCCCATCAGACCTCAGATCAGCAGAATGTGCCCCCATAAGTCCTCACATCAGCCTACTGTGCCCCCATCAGACCTCAGATCAGCGTATTGTACCCCCATCAGACCTCAGATCAGCAGAATGTGCCCCCATCAGACCTCAGATCAGCAGAATGTGCCCCCATCAGACCTCAGATCAGCTTATTGTGCCCCATCAGACCTCAGATCAGCGTATTGTGCCCCCATCAGACCTCACATCAGCAGAATGTGCCCCCATCAGACCTCACATCAGCCTACTGTGCCCCATCAGACCTCAGATCAGCGTATTGTGCCCCATCAGACCTCAGATCAGCGTATTGTACCCCCATCAGACCTCAGATCAGCAGAATGTGCCCCCATTAGTCCTCACATCAGCCTACTGTGCCCCCATCAGACCTCAGATCAGCGTATTGTGCCCCCATCAGACCACAGATCAGCAGAATGTGCCCCCATCAGACCTCACATCAGCCTACTGGGACCCCATCAGACCTCACATCAGCAGAATGTGCCCCCATCATACCTCAGATCAGCCTACTGTGCCCCCATCAGACCTCAGATCAGCGTATTGTGCCCCATCAGACCTCAGATCAGCGTATTGTGCCCCATCAGACCTCAGATCAGCGTATTGTACCCCCATCAGACCTCAGATCAGCAGAATGTGCCCCCATTAGTCCTCACATCAGCCTACTGTGCCCCCATCAGACCTCAGATCAGCCTACTGTGCCCCATCAGACCTCAGATCAGAGTATTGTGCCCCCATCAGACCTCACATCAGCCTACTGTGCCCCCATCAGACCTCAGATCAGCGTATTGTGCCCCCATCAGACCTCAGATTAGCAGAATGTGCCCCCATCAGACCTCACATCAGCCTACTGTGCCCCATCAGACCTCAGATCAGCGTATTGTGCTCCATCAGACCTCAGATCAGCAGAATGTGCCCCCATTATTCTTCACATCAGCCTACTGTGCCCCCATCAGACCTCAGATCAGCGTATTGTGCCCCCATCAGACCTCAGATTAGCAGAATGTGCCCCCATCAGACCTCAGATCAGCCTACTGTGCCCCCATCAGACCTCAGATCAGCGTATTGTGCCCCATCAGACCTCAGATCAGCGTATTGTGCCCCCATCAGACCTCAGATCAGCAGAATGTGCCCCATCAGACCTCACATCAGCCTACTGTGCCCCATCAGACCTCAGATCAGCATATTGTACCCCCATCAGACCTCAGATCAACAGAATGTGCCCCCATCAGTCCTCACATCACCCTACTGTGCCCCTATCAGACCTCAGATCAGCGTATTGTGCCTCCATCAGACCTCAGATCAGCGTATTGTGCCCCCATCAGACCTCACATCAGCGTATTGTGCCCCCATCAGACCTCACATCAGCCTACTGTGCCCCATCAGACCTCAGATCAGCGTATTGTGCCCCATCAGACCTCACATCCGCCTACTGTGCCCCCATCAGACCTCAGATCAGTGTATTGTGCCCCCATCAGACCTCAGATCAGCGTATTGTGCCCCATCAGACCTCAGATCAGTGTATTGTGCCCCCATCAGACCTCAGATCAGCGTATTGTGCCCCCATCAGACCTCACATCAGCCTACTGTGCCCCATCAGACCTCAAATCAGCATATTGTGCCCCCATCAGACCTCAGATCAGCGTATTGTGCCCCCATCAGACCTCAGATCAGCGTATTGTGCCCCATCAGACCTCAGATCAGTGTATTGTGCCCCCATCAGACCTCAGATCAGTGTATTGTGCCCCCATCAGACCTCAGATCAGTGTATTGTGCCCCCATCAGACCTCAGATCAGTGTATTGTGCCCCCATCAGACCTCAGAACAGTGTATTGTGCCCCCATCAGACCTCAGATCAGCGTATTGTGCCCCCATCAGACCTCAGATCAGCATATTGTGCCCCATCAGACCTCAGATCAGCCCACCCAGCCACATAAGATTAAAATAAAAAACCTTTCTCACCTGTCCCGCGCTGTGGCTGCCCTTCGGTCCGGCGCTCCACTGTCTTCCCTGGCCGGCGCGCACTATGACCTGACGCTGCGTGCTTTCAAGGGAAGCAGCTCATAGAGCAACCTGACTCCTTAAGGATGCAGACAGAGTATCATGAGGGGGTCAACAGCCAAAGGCACCCAGCTGAAAAGGTACTAGAACTGTCAGAAAGTCAGAGAGTCTAGCACAGCAGAGAAAGATAAAGCAAAGTATCCAAGTTTGCCTGCCAGTTTACCCTAAAACCAGAGAAAGACCTATTGTCTGGATGCAAGTATGTTCAAGTAAAGCTGTTGACTTATTCTCCACCTCCTACAACTCTCTCCTTTATTGCTGCGGAGCCTAACCCTGGGGAGCGACGGTATCCAGATAGGAGCACCGTGACACACACAATACTAGTAAGGCTGCATCACCACTCAGCATTCCTAAAACCTGGGACACAATCGGCCCAGGGGGTGGCACATTGCGTAACTCCTTGTATTCCCCATGTAATAACAATTCTGGATCTATTCTTATGACTTTAAGTTGTGCCATTCCTCTATTATTCCTACTAGAAGTTTCCGAATCAATTGCCAGCAGTTTGCAACATGAAGGTGCAGTTGGGTGCTACCAATGTGTTTGTGCATAGTCTGCCACTAACCAGTCAGTATTGCCAGTGCCTGACTATGCAGGGACACAACCCCAGCTGGTAACATCCAGCTGGACCTTCATTGCAGACTAGAAGCAATTAATTCAGAAACTTCTAGTAGGAATAACAGAGAATGGTATAACAAAGAGACATGGAAATAGATACTCCAGAATTGTTATAACACAGGGATTGCAAGTAGTTACTAAAACAGACATGTCCAGACAGGTGACATGTCCCTTTAAGGTTGAACATTCACTTTAAGGATCCTCTGCCTCCTTGACAGTATAAATCAGACTTTTTCCATTTGGTATTAATTTCAGTAAATGACCTGACTCCATATAATAATATGCACAGCCCTGTATCTTTATTATTCCGTTATTACATCCCAGGAATGCAGAACGGTGTTTTCCACTGCTGCAATCTGCCAGACGATCACAGCATGAGAACAATTTTTCATTCTTTTTTTTCTTAATTTGAAATGTCTCGTTCTGCTCGGATCACAGCTGAAACAGAATTTCAAGATAATTATTGTTTAAAAACAATCCATTTCAGAAAAATAAAATCAAAGGAATTTGGGAAATAACCTGTGCACCTTACCAGCTATTGTGTCTATAGAAATAATGGACACAATGCAGCAGTGCAGTAAAGCATGCAACTGCCAGAAAGCAGGGCAGTGGTGCAAACAGTGATACTATTTAGTCTGTATTTAGGATGTATTTTGGAGACTTAAAGAGAAACTGAAGGTCAAATAATTTTTGTTCTAAATAATTTTTGTTCTGGGAGAGCTAGAGGTGGGGAATAGGGCTGGAGTAGAGGTCTACTAGAGGTGGGGAATAGGGCTGGAGTAGAGGTCTACTAGAGGTGGGGAATAGGGCTGGAGTAGAGGTCTACTAGAGGTGGGGAATAGGGCTGGAGTAGAGGTCTACTAGAGGTGGGGAATAGGGCTGGAGTAGAGGTCTACTAGAGGTGGGGAATAGGGCTGGAGTAGAGGTCTACTAGAGGTGGGAATAGGGCTGGAGTAGAGGTCTACTAGAGGTGGGGAATAGGGCTGGAGTAGAGGTCTACTAGAGGTGGGGAATAGGGCTGGAGTAGAGGTCTACTAGAGGTGGGGAATAGGGCTGGAGTAGAGGTCTACTTGAGGTGGGGAATAGGGCTGGAGAAGATCTAAATATGAGACCAGAGAATGACGTTCTGGAGATTTTTTTTTTTATACAGTGAAACTACTATTTAAAAAGAAAATCTCCCAACAAAGACCAAGGTGCAATCATTGAAAATATTTCGTCTATTTTTTAGGATGTATTTTGGAGACTTAAAGAGGAATAGAAGGTCATATAACTTGTGTTAGGAAGATCTAGAGGCAGGGATCGGTGCTGGAGAAGACCTATGGATGAGACCAGAACGTCATCAATGTGCCGGGTTGTAAAGAATTTTTATGCCATGAAACCTCTCAAAGAAGACCATATCTAAACATGGAATTCCCTTCTAGAAGACCATATTCAATGAAATTGTTGGTGATCAGCAAAACAGGGTTTACTGTGTGTAAGTTGGAGGACTACATTCCTTGGCCAATGGGCTGTCAATGGAAGGAGACAAGTTAGAAAAAGGAGAAAAGATCTGGAAGTGAGACCAGGAGGACATGATGAGTAGATTAGAGATGGCCACCAATGGGCCAAGATAGAGACTACCTTGCTAGTGAGCTTGAGGAGAGCTTTAAATTAAATCCTCTGGGCAGGGGCGTTGCTAGGCTAAAACATTCGGGGCCTGGGCCCCTGATGTTTTCTCCCAGGCTCCGAATGTCCTGCCTGCCTGCTAGATACAACTGGACAGCAATACAATTGAATCTAACACACTGCAAGATATGTAGGACCTGTGATGACATCACAGGTCATGTGATCAGTGCCGTTCAATCCTGTACTGGTTACATGACTGTGACACCATCGCAGGTCCTTTTCAACCCCTGTCTTCTAAACTGAAGAGGAGAATTGTGGGGAAGAAGCTGCAGTGAGCTCTGCTACATCAGGAGAGGTGAGTGAAGGGAGAAGCAGAGGGATGCTGGGAGTTGTGGTTATTTAACTTGGACTGTATGTTAGGGCAGAAGGGAGGGATGTTATCATAGGACTGTGTGTTGGAGGTGACTTGGGCAGAGTTCTGTTAATTACATGGGACTGTGGCGTGGAGTGATGTTATTTACATGGGACTGCATGTTGGAGGTGGCTGAGGGCAGGTTTATGTTATTTACATGGGACTGCATGTTGGAGGTGGCTGGGGGCAGCTTTATGTTATTTACATGGGACTGTGGGGTGAAGTGATGTTATTTACATAAGAATGAATGTTAGAGGTGGCTGTGGGAAGGACGTGATGTTATTTACATGGGACTGTGTGTTGAAGGCGGCTGTGGGAGGGAGTGATATTATTTACATAGGACTGTATGTTGATGACGGCTATGGGTGGGAATGATGTTATTTACATAGGACTGTATTTGGAAGGGGGTTTTGATAGAGATGGATGTTATTTACATGGGACTGTATATTAGAGGGGGCTGGAGAGATGGTGTGATGTTATTTACACAGGACTCACAGGACTCTACTGCGGAGGGAGGGAAATAGCTTTATTTACATGGGACTGTATTGTGGAGGGGCTGAGGAATTATAATTTCTGAGGACACTAAAGGGAGCAATATAACTACAGTGGGCACTTCAGGGTGAGCATTATAACAGTAGGGGGAGCGATATAAATACTGGGGGCACTGTAGGGGTATTATAAATCCCGGGGACATTAGGCGTTCTTATTACTACTGGGGGCTCTATAGGACGGTCTTATAGATCCGCCTTATTTCTACTAAGAGCACTATGGGGTGGGCTTATTACTACTGAGGGATCTGTAGAGAGCTTTATTACTACTGGGGGAACAATAGGGGGGCTTATTACTACTGGGGGCTCTGTGAGGGCATAATTAATACTGGAGGACTCTTCTACTAATGGAGGCACTCTTGGGGAGCATTATCAGTGCTAGGGTCACTGTAGGGTGCAGTGTTACTAATGATGGAATTACTATTGGTAGGACTATTACTATGGGGGGCACTATTATTTCTCCAGGATAGTATTTGGAGGTTTTGGAGGGCACAGCGAGCAGCAGGATATCACTGTGGGGACTCCAGGTTGGGGATGATGATAGAAATGTGAGGAAGCTAAGATGTCTGTGTGTCACACTCTGCAGAGACGAGGCTGAGAGAAGTTGTCTGGACAGAATGGAGAAGATGATGACAGAGAAGATCTACATCAGAGGAGATGTCACCTGGAGGCGGTGGATGTGAGGTATTTGCTGCTGTTTTCTGATCTGAACCAGGATCTACCCTTAATTTCACCCAGGCAGCCTGTCTGATGTTAGCATCGGAGCATCTCATGCTCCGATGCCCTCCTTTGCCCTGCGCTAATTAGGAACCGGGCTCTGCCAGGCGGAGGCTTCTGCCCAGCAGTGAGCCCGGTGACGTCACCGGCACTGATGGGCGGGCCAGTAAAACGGCTAGGGCAACGCTAAAGCCGGCCCATTAGAGCCTCCGCCCGGCAGTGTGTATTTGTAAATAAAAGAGCCCTTGGGCAAGGGCAAGGGAGGGCATCGGAGCATGAGATGCTCCGATGCCCTGTTCAGGCGGGCTGCCTGGGTGAATATAAGGGTATGAACCCGGACAACCCCTTTAAGTTGTAAAGCTCTGGAGAGATAATATTCTGTTTGTTGGTAAGTTACAGAGCTCAGTGTTCATTGGGACTAGAGAGGAGCGAATCATCCAAAATTTGCTTCGCCGAATATTCGTCAAAGTTTTCACAAGATTCAAGCGAATACGAATCTATTCGACGAAGCTGCGTACAAATTATACGTTATTATGTGGTGTTTTGTGAACATTTGCACACTAATAACGAACGTACACTTGTTAAAGGTATGCAACTTATGTGAACACGTGCGCATGAGCGTACAAACGTGCGTATGAATCCTTAGCGTACTATTGTGTTTTTCCAGTTCTGAGGGGGGCGTATCTTCACTTTCCCGCTCTTGCGGGGGCGGAACGTCATTTTGCGTAAGTTTACTTACGTTTCATACGTATCTTACATATAGTTAGCGGTCAAATTTTTGCGTACGTTTACGAATAATACGAAGCGAATCCGACAAAATTCAGATTCGCTTCGGAGGAGAAAATTTCCAAGATTCGATAAGAATCTACAAAGCGACGAATAGATTGCTCATCTCTAATTGGGACAACTCATTACATTTTTAGGGCCTACTAGAGTGTTTTGGTTGTGTTATAAAGAAGGCACGAGCAAATACACGTGGTGTGGAAATTATGTAGTAGAGGGTAGTCTAAGGTGGTCGAAAGAGAATAAATTCAGTTTTATCCTAGAAGAGTTTGATGAATTGAGAGAACACAAAAAAAGGCCTAGCTGTAAAAAAGTCAGGAAGAACGGATGAAGAAGTTGGCCACAAAGTGTTGAGGGACATGACTGAAGAGTGGAGTTTGACCACGTTTACACGTCTGGGAAATCTCATATGAACTCTGCAAACACCAGTGTGAAAGTAGTCTTAATATGCAAAGGAGATATACTAAAAGTCCAGCCAAAATAGGAGAAAATGAGAGAAATCTATGTCTGCAGTGTACGACTGGGGTTCCTTGGGCTCTCCAGAGTTGATTCTGAGGTCTATCCTCCATTTGCCCGCCCATCTTTGGACACATAGGACACATTATCAGTAATGTTATATAGGTAACTTATGTGGGATTTTACATCGGGGGCCAAGAGATTTCAGTTACATCTCTGTGTACTGCCCTTTGGTAAAGCCAAGGGCAGCATCTGGGGCCACTATAATGTGATAGGTTGATTACAAGGGACCTGGAGAATAATAAGTTTAGGAGCAGAGGAGGGTCTAGTTTATCATCTTCTGTATGGGTGGGAGACGGCCTGTAATGGACACCAAGCATTATTAGCCCCCACCCTTTTAGCCAAGCTCTGCCCTATACCTGGTTTGTTTCAGGAACCTGCCAAAAATTATGCCGTTTGATAGATTAATTTAATGTTGTTTTTCTGGATTTTTAACCCCTTTGTCATTGTTGGACTTGTGTCCCTGTCAGAAACTTACTCAGCCATATTCCAGCACATGGCTGCTGTAGCTAAACCGACCAGCTAAGGGCAGCAATGGAGACCAAGCACTACTACTCCCTGCCCTCTTCTGGCTAGTCCTTGGTATGTTTCTGGGCATTGCTGGTTTACCGATCAGTGAAGTACCAATCAGGTTTCTGGCTTGGTATCCAGTCCCAGAGCTAGTCGTGGGATTTAAAAACTGCCATTTGCTGTTTGTCTTTGCCTGTGATTAGTATGAGTCCTAGTATTCTATTATTTCCTTTGTGCATTCTGCTACTTTAAACTTGGTTTGTCTCTGGATTAACTCTTTGTCTACAGATTTGGCTTCAATTGTCTCTCCTGGTGAACTAACATAGGCTTGTTTTTGGATTAACCCCTCGTCTACTGATTCATCTTCAATTGTCTCTCCTGCTGAACTGACCTGGGCTTGTCTCTGGATTAACCCCTTGTCTACTGATTAGGCTTCAATTATCTCTCCGGGTGAACAGACTTTGACTTTTCTCAGAATTAATCCTTTACCTACTGATTTGGCCACCACTTACCTTCCCGGCTTAGACTCTGGCTTGTACATCTCTCCTTTGCAGCTGATAGGTTTACTACTTGTGAGCTTGCACCTGTTTTCTGACACCTGATTCTGCAGAAGTAATCTAAGTCCCTATAGTTGCCAAATCCAACCTACCTTGTAGTGGGCTTTGGTGAACACCTAGGGGTAGCCTTAGATCTACTAACCATTGGTGAAGGATGATCGGTAGCAGATGAAGAGTTTGCTGGTTGTGGTCCTGGATGGTGACCTCTGTATTTTTCCTCACTTCTGTCTCTTATAGTCCCTTTAAAGGGGTTGTCCGAGTTATGAAAAAAAATCTATAGCACTGTAAATCTAATGGGCAACAATATATAACTAAGTTAAGCAAGTTTTAGGCAAAAAAAATCTCTATTTCCTCATTTCCCTGGTTCTCTTCTGGCCTTTGTTTACCTGCAGTAATAACAATCTCTTCCCCTCCCCCCTCTCTGTAAAGGGAGTGAATACAAGTTCTGAGTGACATGTCTGCCTGCTGGGATACTCAGCAGCACGTTGTATGTGTAGGACTACAAGTCCCAGCTGTACAATGACACAGCTGATACACACAGGATCTCCCCCCTACCTGTACTTGTATTTTGCATCTCCTCCAGATCAGCTCCAGTGTCAGCTCTGTGTCTGTAGGGTGAGGAGAACAGATCCTGTGTCTCTTTACATCTGCAGCTGCTGTTGTAAAGCCTTCAGTCTGTTCTGGCTAAAGGGGTTAATGTTTTATCTGAAGGAATCCAGGGAGAGAGCAGAGAGCAGCAGCGGCAGTGCAGGGGGGCGTGGCCAGTGACGTCTCGTGTACAGACGGTTATCTGATCTCTGAGGCTTGTGCACGAAACATCACACAGCAGGGAGGCAAGCTGACATCATAGGTCATGTGACCCTGAGTTAATCTAAGAAACCAGCAGCTTTAGAAGCAGAAAGTGTATGGAAAAGCTGTTGTATTTGACTAGTTAGAAACATACAAAGGACAAAAAAATTACTCGGACAACCGCTTTAAGCATGTATTGGTGTTGTCTTCTGTCAATCATCTTTTGCCCTCATCTTCACATTCTTTATACGCGTGATTCTTTTGGATTGAGCAGCATTTGAGAAGCTGAAGATTCTTATTGGAAATAAAAGCTACATACATCTGGAAATAACAATATAGCACCGGTGCCGTCTGTCACGCGGGATGTGTGTGAAGCATTTGAGGGAGGTTTATTTACATTTTGACGGTTTACATTATTTTCTCTGCAAAAATTGCCTTCATTTCTGATTTTATTCATCTTCTTGGTGCATTTTTTTCTTCTTTTTCTTTGTTTGTTGGTAAATATTGAAATAAAATTATTCAGATCCGATCACAGCGCATCTGGATGGTAAAACTCAAAAGAATCATTCGTACAAGAGCAAGCGTCAACAAAATAAACGTGTTACTGGCGCTCGCTATACTGACTGCACAATTAGGTGACGAGTTTGTCGTTAAACAAATCATGTGATGTTTGTAAGTGGGTGTCCTAATTAGGACTGTGGGGGCACTGAAAAACCCTTCTCGCAGACCTTAGCCTTGGTCCAATTGTGTTATTGCTGTTGAATAATATGCTGTAGGTGCACAAGACCTTTTGGACTCATGATGTCATTATGCAGGTCCTCAAGCCATAGGGACGTCCTGTGAGAAGATCACTAGAAGTGAAGGCATGCCTCACTGTCAGATGCAGGAGTGTCTGAGACTGAATATGAGCCGAAAGACGTTGCATGTTAATGTGTGTAGCTAGCTAGCAGTGGAGGTGAGTGGCACTAGCCATATAGGTGCACCATCTCAGGGCCTAGATAGGGCAAAGATGCAGCTAAGTACTGTAAACGAGTTAAGTTTGGAGCTGAGGGTTAAAAAGAAGCCATTTAGCCTATACATTCTGATAGCAGCCAAGGACTTTAAAATTGTCAGTGACCAAGACCAACCAGCTTGCTGCATGAAAGCAAAGCTGCGTAAGAGCTTGTGTGCAATGCTGTGTGTCTCAAGGAAGGACATACCATGACTGAAACGAGCGGTCACAGTAGTTGTGAGGATAGAGATACTGAAACCATCGCAAGCCAGAAGGAGAGTGAATTGGTGCCTCTTAAGGAGACACAGTGCTCACACTGTCTGGATAGGTCATCAATATCTGATCGGGGGCATGTGTGACGCCCACCCAGGCCGAGGGTACTTCTGGTAAGGGGTCGGGGCCGTCTCACGGACACTCTAAAAAGGGGAAAGGGTATTTGTGAATAGTTCGTGACGCCAGTCAAGGTGTTTGGCCTAGATAGGACCGAGCGCTGACATAGGCCCCTGGGAGACGGATGTTGTGGGTCAGCGCTGATGTTAAACCCCCCTTGACTAGGGCTGACTCCCAGGGATAGAGATCGTGGGGTGATCACTTGCCTTTGCCTTGGAGACTTGTGTGATAGAGGGGAGGCACATCGGCGGCAGAAAGGATGACTCAGAGACAGCAGGGAAAACTGGAACATTCAGGTCACCGGTCGCTTTGGCCCCCTGCACTGTCAATCTGCTTGGTCACTAGCTCCTTCAGGCACTCTCCTAACTGCCCTCTGAAAACTTTCTTCTTCAGTCTCCTCACACAGACCCCCTATGTGGACTGCTTCTGCTGGAGACTACCAGCTCACTCTCCTTCTGCAGACTCTCTCCTGTAGGCTGTTATCTCTCCTGCTGCAAACTGCTATATCTCCTGCTGCAGACTGTCTGCTTCTCCTCTGCTGAGCTCCTAACCTCCTCCCACTTCCTCTCCCCAGACTCTGGGGTTGCCTAGGCGACCGGCTTCCTGGTTTTTATTAACACTATATGCACAGAAACACATACATGCTGTAGCAACCGACCACCACGCAGGGTGGAGGGCGCTACACTCCCCCTTACTAAATCACGTCCGTCCCCGGACGGCTTACACATGTCGCAATTGGGAAATACAATAATTCTTATTTTTGGGCCCGGTCCCTACAAAGTTGCGGAAATAAGCTCCTGCGGAGAGGCGGCGTAGCTGTCCTTGCTGCTTCACTTTATGCCATTGTTCCTGGGTCCTAGAGACTCCCAGGGAACTTATCCTGGACCTAAAGTCCCTTCTGGCTGGTAGGTGTCCAAGGGTTCTGCGAGAGCTGCTGACATAGCACACTACCCTAACCCTCTACGGTCACTGTGACCCCGGGAATCTATGGTTGGGGCTACCCGTCATGGAGGCCAGGTAGTAGACTCAGTTCGCCTCTGTCCATGGAAGTTGCAGAGACCTGGGGACTGATACCCCGTCCACAGCTGGTCTCAGTGCGAACGTTCACGGTTAGTCACTGGCAACCCTCCTTCTACGCCCCCAAACCAGGATGTCTTTCCCTAAGGAAGACTGGTATTCAATTGTAATCAGATGGGACGCGACTGTTCCCCCTTACTAAATAGGAGCAGTTTGCATAAAATGAAAAAGCATAAGGTAACACATTATACTAGGGGTACAATACACAAGCACATTTTTCATCGTTATTTAAACATCCTAACTGTCAACACAGTGTAACTAAGCTCGTCCCTGGGCATAGTGCAGGGCACACAGACCATATCACGTTGCTGTGACAGCTGTTTTAAGAAGAAGTGTTGGCCGGCAGGGTAACGAATCCTACCGCCATGTTGCAGATGTTGTTGGTAATAGGTGGAGTCTTTTGCAATTCTCCGTGGCCTGAGGAGCGGACCATGGGCTCCAAGTATCAGAACAGTTGCTGACAGTTCACTTTGTCAAGGGTTCAGTCACTTTAACGGTTTCAAAACATAAAGAGTCCTTTAAATACGGCATACAAATATGAACACATTTTAACATAAATACAATTATAGCAGATATGTACGCACTAAATTAACTGGTTAAGTTCCTATTAATTACTCTGGTAGCCATCTGGGGTCTGACCTTTGGTGGTCTTTTGGGATCTCCCATAGTCCTTGATGATTTTTCTTTTCTTCTTCAGAATGCTGTAGAGGGGCTCCTTAAGGAGGTACCTGAAGTCTTCCTCCTGGGTCCCATACTTGAGGGCGCAAACGTCCTTCTTTAAGCTGTGCGACATTCTCATCACTGTCACAGCTAGCTCTGGTGCTCTTTGCAGCTGTAACTCCGGCAGAAACTTCATCTGCAATCTCCTGGTGGCCTTCTGTCACAGAACTTGGAATTGAAGGATCATTGTCTCCTGGAGAATCCTCTGTAAGCCTTGGCTTTTTCCTTGTAGGGGACAAATTCACCGGACAGCAATAAAGGATAGACCCTTGGTCTTTCATAGCAAGGAGCTCCGCATTTGTTGGTGAGAGAGGACAGAGGACCAGAGGACAAGGAAGAGGTGAAGACTCTGTACTCACCGCTTCCTGGTCCTCTGTTCAGCTGTGCTGTGCTGCGCACAGCGTGAGTTCGCTCTGTGACCTCACCATGTGCGCGCAGGGTCACAGCCGACTGGAAGAAGAAGAGAGAGCGCAGGTGGAGAGGAGCAGGAGAGGTAAGTGGCTTTATTATTTTATTCAATATGAGGCTGATGGGGGCTGATATTACTTGGCCTGGGGTCTGGCAACTGGCAATGGGGGCTGGTGAGAGGCACTGGGGGCTGATAAGAGGCTCTGGGGGTTAATAAGCTGCTGGGGATCATAAAAAGGCAATGTGGCATTATATAAGACTGCTGGGGGCTGATAAGAGGCATATAGGGGGCTGATGAGAGGCATAGGGTCTGATATGAGGCATATGACAGCTGATAAAAGGCATGGGGCTCTTATCTGAGGTCTGATTGGGGGTCATTCACATTGAAGTCTGAGCTGAGAACTGATTGGGGGTCTGATCTAAGGTCTTATTGGGGTCTTTTTAACATTGGGGGTCTTATTGGGGCTGTCAGCTGAGGTCTGATTAACATTGGGGGTCTGATTGGTGGTCTGTAGTGGTAAAAATGATGGAGACTCTACTAAAAAAAGAAGATAATTGACCATCTAACAACAAACAACTTGACGGACCCAAACCAGCATGGCTTTACTGAGGGCCGATCATGTCAGACTAATCTCATTGATTTCTTTGACTATGTAACTAAAGTGCTGGATGAAGGTGGTGCTGTGGATATCGCCTACCTGGATTTCAGTAAAGCTTTCGATACGGTTCCCCATAAAGAGCTGATAGAGAAGTTATCAAAATTTGGACTTAACCCCTGGATAGTTCAGTGGATCTGCAGTTGGCTGAAGGACAGATACCAGAGGGTTGTTGTTAATGGAGTGTATTCTGAGCAGAGGCTGGTTACAAGTGGAGGCCACAAGGATCTGTTCTGGGTCCTGTTCTGTAAGTGACATAAGGGACGGCTTGGTAGGGAAGGTTTGCTTGTTCGCTGATGACATAAAAATGTGTAATAGGGTTGATGTTCCAGGAGGTGTCGGTAATATGGAGAAAGATGCGGACACCACACCATGTACTGTCCGCATACGTAGTTCCGTTCCCCCCCAAAAAATATAGTGCATATGTCCTATTCTTGTCCGCAATAATAGATGCAGTGGGTAAACGTATTTAGTATAGACAGTAGCGTACTGATATGTGAGGTACGAGGTATAACACATGCAGTGTGTACAGGTATATAGTATACAACACAGTGTACTCATGTGAGATACAAGGTGTAATTTATACATCACACCTCACATATCAGTACACTTGTATATATTATATATCTGTACACACTGCATCTAATATACGTCATACCTCACATATCAGTACACTGTTGTATATACTATATATCTGTACACACTGCATCTATTATACTTCATACCTCACATATCAGTACACTGTTGTATATACTATATATCTGTACACACTGCATCTAATATACGTCATACCTCACATATCAGTACACTGTTGTATATACTATATATCTGTACACACTGCATTTATTATACCTCATACCTCACATATCAGTACACTGCTGTATATACTATATATCTGTACACACTACATCTATTATACCTCGTACCTCACATATCAGTACACTGCTGTATATACTATATATCTATACACACTATATCTATTATAACTCACATATCAGTACACTGCTGTATATACAGTCATGGCCAAAAGTTTTGCGAATGATACAAATATTAATTTTTACAAAGGCAATTTGCATATACTCCAGAATGTTATAAAGAGTGATCAGCTTAACAGCAATTACTTGCAAAGTCAATATTTGCCTAGAAAATGAATTTTATCCCCCAAAACACATTTCAACATCATTGCAGCCCTGCCTTAAAAGGACCAGCTAACATTGTTTCAGTGATTGCTCCATTAACACAGGTGTGGGTGTTGATGAGGACAGGGCTGGAGATCAATCTGTCATGATTAAGTAAGAATGACACCACTGGACACTTTAAAAGGAGGCTGGTGCTTGGCATCATTGTTTCTCTTCTGTTAACCATGGTTATCTCTAAAGAAACACGTGCAGTCATCATTGCACTGCACAAAAATGGCCTAACAGGGAAGAGTATCGCAGCTAGAAAGATTGCACCTCAGTCAACAATCTATCGCATCATCAAGAACTTCAAGGAGAGAGGTTCCATTGTTGCCAAAAATGCTCCAGGGCGCCCAAGAAAGACCAGCAAGCGCCAGGACCGTCTCTTAACAGTGTTTCAGCTGCGGGATCGGGCTACCAGCAGTGCAGAGCTTGCTCAGGAATGGCAGCAGGCAGGTGTGAGTGCATCTGCACGCACTGTGAGGCGGAGACTCTTGGAGCAAGGCCTGGTCTCAAGGAGGGCAGCAAAGAAGCCACTTCTCTCCAGAAAAAACATCAGGGACAGACTGATATTCTGCAAAAGGTACAGGGAGTGGACTGCTGAAGACTGGGGGAAAGTCATTTTCTCTGATGAATCCCCTTTTCGATAGTTTGGGACATCTGGAAAACAGCTTATTCGGAGAAGACGAGGTGAGCGCTACCACCAGTCTTGTCTCATGCCAACTGTAAAGCATCCTGAAACCATTCATGTGTGGGGTTGCTTCTCAGCCAAGGGAATCGGCTCTCTCACAGTCTTGCCATGAATAAAGAATGGTACCAGAATGTCCTCCGAGAGCAACTTCTCCCAACCGTCCAAGAGCAGTTTGGTGATCAACAATGCCTTTTCCAGCATGATGGAGCACCTTGCCATAAAGCAAAGGTGATAACTAAATGGCTCAGGGAACAAAACATAGAGATTTTGGGTCCATGGCCTGGAAACTCCCCAGATCTTAATCCCATTGAGAACTTGTGGTCAATCATCAAGAGACGGGTGGACAAACAAAAACCTACAAATTCTGACAAAATGCAAGCATTGATTGTGCAAGAATGGACTGCTATCAGTCAGGATTTGGTCCAGAAGTTGATTGAGAGCATGCCAGGGAGAATTGCAGAGGTCCTGAAGAAAAAGGGTCAACACTGCAAATATTGACTTGCTGCATTAACTCATTCTAACTGTCAATATAAGCTTTTGTTACTCATAATATGATTGTAATTATATTTCTGTATGTGATAAAAACATCTGACAAACACACATAAAAACCAGAGGGCAGCAGATCATGTGAAAATAGAAGATTTGTGTCATTCTCAAAACTTTTGGCCATGACTGTACTATATATCTGTACACACTATATCTATTATACCTCACATATCAGTACACTGCTGTATATACTATATATCTGTACACACTACATCTATTATACCTCGTATCTCACATATCAGTACACTCCTGTATATACTATATATCTGTACACACTGCATCTATTATACCTCACATATCAGTACACTGCTGTATATACTATATATCTGTACACACTGCATCTAATATACGTCGTACTTCACATATCAGTACACTGCTGTATATGCTATATATCTGTATATACTGCATGTATTATAAAAGTATAATAGATGCAGTGTGTACAGATATATAGTATACACAGCAGTGTACTGATATGTGAGGTATGAAGTATAATAGATGCAGTGTGTACAGATATATAGTATACACAGCAGTGTACTGATATGTGAGGTATGAAGTATAATAGATGCAGTGTGTACAGATATATAGTATACACAGCAATGTACTAATATGTGAGGTACAAGGTATAATAGATGCAGTGTGTACAGATATATATTATATACACTGCTGTATATACTCTATATACCCACTGCATCTAGCTTGTCATGTGACCGTTAGCAACTTGTAGCCAGTGACATCTCACCCACTGCATTCTAGCTTTTACAGAGTATTATAATACAGTGTGTGTACGCTGTATTCAGGGGGCACTCAGAAGAGGCACTATACATAAAGGGGGCACACTGAAGGGTCACTATACACAAATGGGCACATATACTGCAAGAGGCACAATACATAAAAGGGGCACACTGAAGGGGCACTGTACACAAAGGGGCACATATAAGAGACACGTTTTATAAGGGGCACCAAGCATGTGGCACTAGCATTAGGGGCACTGTGTGTGGCACTATAAACAGAGGGCACAGGACATATGACACTATATACAGAGGGCATAGAGTATGTGGCACTATATACAGAGGGCACAGAGCATGTGGCACTATATAGAGAGGGTAAAGGGCATATGGCACTGTATACAGAGGGCACAGAGTATGTGACACTATATATAGAGGGCACAGGGCATATGACACAAGAGGGCACAGAGTATGTGGCACTATATACAGAGGGCACAGAGTATGTGGCACTATATACAGAGGGCACAGAGTATGTGGCACTATATACAGAGGGCACAGAGCATGTGGCACTATATACAGAGGGCACAGAGTATGTGGCACTATATACAGAGGGCACAGAGTGTGTGGCACTATATATAGAGGGCACAGAGTATGTGGCACTATATACAGAGGGCACAGAGTGTGTGGCACTATATACAGAGGGCACAGAGCATGTGGCACTATATACAGAGGGCATATGGTACTGTATACAGAGGGCACAGAGTATGTGGCACTATATACAGAGGGTAAAGGGCATATGGCACTGTATAGAGAGGGCACAGAGTATGTGGCACTATATATAGAGGGCACAGGGCATATGACACTGCATACAGAGGGCACAGAGTATGTGGCACTATATACAGAGGGCACAGAGTATGTGGCACTATATAAAGAGGGCACAGAGTGTGTGGCACTATATACAGAGGGCACAGAGTATGTGGCACTGTATACAGAGGGCACAGAGTATGTGGCACTGTATACAGAGGGCACAGAGTGTGTGGCACTATATACAGAGGGCACAGAGCATGTGGCACTATATACAGAGGGCACAGAGTATGTGGCACTGTATACAGAGGGCACAGAGTATGTGGCACTGTATACAGAGGGCACAGAGTGTGTGGCACTATATACAGAGGGCACAGAGCATGTGGCACTATATACAGAGGGCATATGGTACTGTATACAGAGGGCACAGAGTATGTGGCACTAATGCTGCTGTTATATTCAGGGCACGGAATGTGGCACTAAGATGAGTTTGTGTCAGTATGCAGGGTGCCAATGTGTTGGTAAAGCGTGAAGCTGAAGACATCTTCTCGGCAAAATCTGCAAAGATGCATTGTGGATGGGAGGAGTCGTCATGGTGGTCTGAAGCAGATGGGGAAGAACTCAGGAGGAGACGTCATCTGTAAGGCACTAAATGGAAATGATTATTCTGCTACTGACTGTGTATGATGGGAGCTGTAGTCACCTGGATGATCTACAGCTAATGATGGGTGGTAGCATGCTGTTTTGCGCAACAACTCCTAGCATCCCTTTACACTTGTTCAGGCCATACTGGGAGCTGTAGTTTCATATGGCGAGGCTGACCTGACTACTCAGATGGTATCTGTACTAAACATTTAAAATCTGGTGCTGTATTTATGTAGAGAAATTGGTTCTGGTGCTGTATTTATGTAGAGAACTTGGTTCTGGTGCTGTATTTATGTAGAGAACTTGGTTCTGGTGCTGTATTTATGTAGAGAACTTGGTTCTGGTGATGTATTTATGTAGAGAAATTGGTTCTGGTGCTGTATTTATGTAGAGAACTTGGTTCTGGTGCTGTATTTATGTAGAGAACTTGGTTCTGGTGATGTATTTATGTATTGAACTTGGTTCTGGTGATGTATTTATGTAGATAACTTGGTTCTGGTGCTGTATTTATGTATTGAACTTGGTTCTGGTGATGTATTTATGTACAGAACTTGGTTCTGGTGCTGTATTTATGTATTGAACTTGGTTCTGGTGATGTATTTATGTATTGAACTTGGTTCTGGTGCTGTATTTATGTAGATAACTTGGTTCTGGTGATGTATTTATGTATTGAACTTGGTTCTGATGATGTATTTATGTAGAGAACTTGGTTCTGGTTCTGTATTTATGTAGAGAAATTGGTTCTGGTGATGTATTTATGTAGAGAACTTGGTTCTGGTGATGTATTTATGTAGAGAACTTGGTTCTGGTGCTCTATTTATGTAGAGAACTTGGTTCTGGTGCTGTATTTATGTAGAGAACTTGGTTCTGGTGATGTATTTATGTAGAGAAATTGGTTCTGGTGATGTATTTATGTAGAGAACTTGGTTCTGGTGCTGTATTTATGTAGAGAACTTGGTTCTGGTGATGTATTTATGTATTGAACTTGGTTCTGGTGATGTATTTATGTAGATAACTTGGTTCTGGTGCTGTATTTATGTATTGAACTTGGTTCTGGTGATGTATTTATGTACAGAACTTGGTTCTGGTGCTGTATTTATGTATTGAACTTGGTTCTGGTGATGTATTTATGTATTGAACTTGGTTCTGGTGCTGTATTTATGTAGAGAACTTGGTTCTGGTGATGTATTTATGTAGAGAACTTGGTTCTGGTGATGTATTTATGTAGATAACTTGGTTCTGGTGATGTATTTATGTACAGAACTTGGTTCTGGTGCTGTATTTATGTAGATAACTTGGTTCTGGTGCTGTATTTATGTAGAGAAATTGGTTCTGGTGCTGTATTTATGTAGAGAACTTGGTTCTGGTGCTGTATTTATGTAGAGAACTTGGTTCTGGTGCTGTATTTATGTAGAGAACTTGGTTCTGGTGCTGTATTTATGTAGAGAACTTGGTTCTGGTGCTGTATTTATGTAGAGAACTTGGTTCTGGTGATGTATTTATGTATTGAACTTGGTTCTGGTGATGTATTTATGTAGATAACTTGGTTCTGGTGCTGTATTTATGTATTGAACTTGGTTCTGGTGATGTATTTATGTACAGAACTTGGTTCTGGTGCTGTATTTATGTATTGAACTTGGTTCTGGTGATGTATTTATGTATTGAACTTGGTTCTGGTGATGTATTTATGTAGATAACTTGGTTCTGGTGATGTATTTATGTATTGAACTTGGTTCTGATGATGTATTTATGTAGAGAACTTGGTTCTGGTGATGTATTTATGTAGAGAACTTGGTTCTGGTTCTGTATTTATGTAGAGAAATTGGTTCTGGTGATGTATTTATGTAGAGAACTTGGTTCTGGTGATGTATTTATGTAGAGAACTTGGTTCTGGTGCTCTATTTATGTAGAGAACTTGGTTCTGGTGCTGTATTTATGTAGAGAACTTGGTTCTGGTGATGTATTTATGTAGAGAAATTGGTTCTGGTGATGTATTTATGTAGAGAACTTGGTTCTGGTGATGTATTTATGTATTGAACTTGGTTCTGGTGATGTATTTATGTAGATAACTTGGTTCTGGTGCTGTATTTATGTATTGAACTTGGTTCTGGTGATGTATTTATGTACAGAACTTGGTTCTGGTGCTGTATTTATGTATTGAACTTGGTTCTGGTGATGTATTTATGTATTGAACTTGGTTCTGGTGCTGTATTTATGTAGAGAACTTGGTTCTGGTGATGTATTTATGTAGAGAACTTGGTTCTGGTGATGTATTTATGTAGATAACTTGGTTCTGGTGATGTATTTATGTACAGAACTTGGTTCTGGTGCTGTATTTATGTAGATAACTTGGTTCTGGTGCTGTATTTATGTAGAGAACTTGGTTCTGGTGCTGTATTTATGTAGAGAACTTGGTTCTGGTGCTGTATTTATGTAGAGAACTTGGTTCTGGTGATGTATTTATGTATTGAACTTGGTTCTGGTAATGTATTTATGTAGAGAACTTGGTTCTGGTGCTGTATTTATGTAGAGAACTTGGTTCTGGTGCTGTATTTATGTAGAGAACTTGGTTCTGGTGATGTATTTGTGTAGAGAACTTGGTTCTGGTGATGTATTTATGTATTGAACTAGGTTCTGGTGCTGTATTTGACTTATGGGTTTGTTTCTGGTGCTGTATTCATGCAGTGAACTTGGTTCTGGTTCTGTGTTTGACTTCTAGGTTTGGTTCTGGTGCTGTGTGTATCTAGTGGTCTTGGTACTTGCTCTGTATTTGTGTTAAACATACATCTGATGCTATACGTCTAATACTATCCATTCACATTTGCGTTTGGGTCACAGATTCTGTTAAAAAGACCGGTCAGAAAAGTTCTGCATGTAAGACTTTTTTGTTCGGTAAAGGAGCAGCATCCTGAGCAGACCCCATTGTACTCAATGTAAATCTGGTCCCTCTAATGATCAGGCATGTTCTGTATCTGGGATCCAACATGAAAACACAACCAGCTGCCGCCTTTTAACCATTTAAAGCCCATTTACCTATACCAGCTTTATGGTAGGCGGAGTTAAACAGGTTAAGGGTGGGCCGCTACACATGGGCCAGTGCTGTGTGCTTGCCACCCAGGCTAAAATTTGCCAGCCAGCCCCTGCTCACAGTTATATTTTTTAGCTACCACAACTCATGGCACATTGTACAACTACAACACCCAGCATGCACTGACAGAAGGCAAAGGTCTGAGCATGCTGGAAGATGTAGTTGTAGGACCACAGGTAATAGACCACTGCTCTTATGAGACTGGAAGTGGATGTCGGACTACTAAATGCTGCCTATCTGGGGTGGCTGATCACAGTAATGCACAAATAGAGCAGAATTGCAGTGTAAATCATGGTTATTTTCTTACTTATAAGTTCCAAAAGAGAAAAATAAAAATGTTTTCTCTTGGTTGGATTGAACTATTGTGCGGTCATAGCATGCTTGCATGGTATCATTTGGTTGACTATGAAAGCTGCCATTCATCAAACATTCTCTCTTCAGCTATCAAGAACTAAAAGCCGGGTCTGATTCATTCTCCAAGATGATGGTCAAAAAAGAAAAAAAAAGAAAATACTTACGCAACTTTCTCCATATTGTCGGGACTCTCACAAGCAATCAATACGAAGACACGTTGCGGCTGGGAGAAGGTGGCGAGGCCGATACAGATCCTGTACTAAGTGCTGCTTTGTAAAGTATCTTCATACATGAAAGTGGCCGTGGTTATATCCTGCTCACTTGAATGAAGTTACAGTAAATGCTCCCTCGACCCTCTCGCAGGACGACTAAGCTACAAGAATGCTGTTCGCTCAGCGCAGAACGGCAGATTCTAAAAATACCGAACACGACCAATGTTCCCTTTATCCGTAAGAAATGCAATATACAAGATGTGAGCGCTTTGTATAAAATGTGATATAAGCTCATCTACTCATTGCGAGATTTCTTTTTTTTTTTTTTAGAGCAAAACAATACATTTTAAATACCTTCTTTACCTCCCAACATGGTGCGCTGTTATACAATGAACAAATAGTCGTACTGCCCAGTGCCTAATAATAAGAGCCATATCATATGGTGCCCAACTTCCATATGTTGACCAAATAGGTCATAGGAGGGGAAAGGAAGCTAGAACCATCTAGGCATGTAACAAAAGGTTAGCTCCATTGAGGGCATTATCAGGGTAAAATATGTCTTGTCATTACTACCTCTGGTTGTATCATATACTTACATAGTTAATACGGTTGAAAAAACACATCAGGTTCAACCAAGGGATGGGTGGGGACGCAAATCCCAGAATCATATGGTAAAATGAGGGAAATCACTCATTTTTTCAAGGCCTGGGTGACTTAGTTTTCTTTATTAATGTATTTTATCATAATTTAGTAAACATTTCATTTTAAGCCTGTTTTATTCCCGGATCTCAGAATTCACAAAAAAAAACAGCATCCGTGCCCACCTCTCTACACACATCAGCAGTGAGGTAGGGCCCAATCTCAACAGGTGAGACGTAAACTGATCAAAATTTGTGCAATGTAATGTGGAGATTGGAATACCTCATCATAATTTATCCTAGCATCACAAGGGTTAAATGGCCAAACTAACAGTCCAAGTGAGCAGGTCCAACCTAAAAATCCTCTTCTGTCCATGCAGTAGACTTGGCTCATCCTGTGGAGTTATAAGTAGAGTAAGGATGAGGGAACCAGTTCGGAGCGAACCGAGTTTGGTCCGAACTCTCTTATTTCCGTTGAATCTGAATCTTTCTGGGTTTGTTTCGGACAAATCCACTAAAACAGAAAAACACTAAGGAGGAAGAAGAAGCATGACCCTCTCACATGACCCTGAGAGAAATTGGGGAATTGGGGGGCTTGCCCTGATTGTCTCCCACACTGACAAACAGCCTGGATGAGCCAATCCGGACTGTGAATAAGGGTGGTTGGGTGTTACAATGTCTGCCAGAAAATCTTAGGGAGTCAGGGAGAGTGAGAAATCCATCAGGGACAGTCAGAACTCAATCAAGCTTATTGCCATGGAGAGTGTAGGGAAAGGCTAGGATTCCAAAGCATTATATGTGTTGTGTAGAATAGGGACAAGTAGGGTAGCTGACAGACAGGGAAAGAGATGAGAGGAGCTGTGGTTGGCTGTACCTGCTATTAGAAGTGCAGGTGCTGCAGTGCAGACCGCAAAAGCAGCTACATGCAAGCGAATACTTTCATCCCCCCCCCCCATTTTCATAGAAATCCATATTGGGGGGTTCAATTTAATTAAGCAGCATACATATACATGATTACTGCAGCAATACCCAAGGTGTAGCAGCAATCTACCTAAGTGTATTAATGTGAAATTGAGCGTCAAGCCTCAATCGTCCGTTTCCATTTATTCAGTTTCCACACAGTTCCACACAGTTCCAGTGGGACTTGTTGAATATGGGTGATCAGTACACCAGTCAACAGGTTAGGGTAACAATTTACCTGGGAATGTTAACACAATATTAAGGGTCAGGCCTCAATCGTCTGTTTATGTATATTCCGTTTCCACATGGTTGCAATTTAAACAAGGCTGTCCTTCTTCTCCTGGTCGTCTTTGTGGCAGCCAACCTGCCAACAACAGAATCTTTGTCATCATCGTCATTAATGTTGATCAAATCGAAGCCAAATGAATTGACTTCAATACGAATTTCAGGAAAAATGTTATACCACAAAGCCAAATTTCCGTGTGCTTCATGGTAACAAAGCAATTTTTCCTGAACTGGAGGAAAATAACTGAAAAGAGATAACAGGTTTTCCTAAGAGTCCTAGGAGGCTAGAGGGGAATATGTACCAACTTTATTGGCAATTTGAGCGACTTCAGTTGGGCACAAATTGATTTGGGTCCAAACCAAACTTTTTCAAAATTCAGTGAACCAGACCTGAAACGAATCTCAAGTGGTTCGCTCGTCTCTAGAGTGGAACAAAGAAGGTGAGGAGTCAGCAGGGTCTGCACATTGTTATGAAGCCCGGGTGACTCTGTGACTAAATTATAACACCGCAGCCACTCTGCAGGACGCCCTGGACCCAGCTACAGAAGAAGAGGTCAGGAGCAAAAAGAAAAGACAAATATTTGTGCAAACAAATAAAACAAGAAGAGTTCACAGTGCAAATGAGGCTGATACTTGATTTGTTTTAAACATGTTGCTCTAAATTAACTAATTAAGAGCGATAAATCCCAGAAAATGAAGGAGCCGGCGCAGCAGTTGCTTCCATAATGCGCTAAACGTTGCAGTAATCTATTAATATTACTCCCATTGTCTCCTTTTACCATTTTAATTAGATGATACAACCGGGCGTTTGATACACGCAGATTTTCCCAGGCAGAATAATTATAATTGAGTTTTAGCAAATTAAGAAGAAATGTTTTCACTGGTTCGAATAACAGCAAAATCTTCAATTACATTTCTATTAGAATACGAGAAGTGTCAACATTTTAAAGGGCCCCGACACCCAAATGCAATTTTTGTATATTTTTAGGATGATTCGAAAATGTCATGGCTTCTCGTGAATATTCGCCTCTGTCCCGCCTTCTGCTCAAGCTATTTTTTTTTTTGCTATCTTGTTACTTACGCACCGACCCAGGACGTGATGGTGGCGCGACTGCGAGAGGGTCAATCTATCTCCACTCACTAAATCTCACTTTCCACTTCCGCCTGCAAGTCAATCACACCCCAAACAGTCCGCACTCTCCAAATACACACTGCTGCCACCCACTGTTAAGGCCGACCCGATCCGTTAACGCACAAGTATACACAACACACCGCTCACTCTTCAAAGATTTATAGGTTATTATAGCTCCAATACTCCCTCTTGGGCACTGCAGGCTCAAGTCTATCGAGTCTATCTAGTTTGACGCCGGTCACATAGCCGCTGCCGTCAATGACTGGCCGTAGAAGTGATGTCTCCCATGTGTCACATGATTCAGTCATTGGCTGCAGTGGCCACATGACCTGCATCAAACAGGATGTTGACACGGGGAGACATGACGCCTGTGGCATCTAGGGGGGGGGGGGCAATGGAGAAGGTGTGGGGATTTCAAGTACAGTGCCTTGAAAAAGTATTCATCCCCCTTGAATTTTACCACATTTTTGATGTCACACCAATAAACTTAGGCTTAGGCTACTTTCACACTTGAAAACCCTTCCGTTACTGATAATACAACCGTCTGCATCCGTTATGAACGGATCCGGTTGTATTATCTGTAACATAGCTAAGACGGATCCGTCATGAACTCCATTGAAAGTCAATGGGGGACGGATCCGTTTTCTATTGTGTCAGAGAAAATCGGATCCGTCCCCGTTGACTTGTATTGTGGGTCATGACGGAAAGAAAACTGCAGCATGCTGCTCTCCGGTTTGAGAACCAAATGGAACAGAATACATTTTGGAGCGCTCCGTTCCATTCAGTTACGTTTTGTCCCCATTCATTGTCAAGTGTTTTTTTTTTTCCGGTATTGAGACCCTATGATGGATCTCAATACCGGAAAATGTAAACGCTAGTGTGAAAATAGCCTTAGTTTTACATCACCGTTTATTTTTCCGTGCTTCTGATCCATTAGAACAGAAAAATAATGAAAAAATTGGATCCTGTAAAACATTGGATCCTGAGCATCAGTTATGCACATTTGGCATCCGTTTCAACCATTTCTGCCTGAGATCTGTTATTTTAGATAGAAAAATTTCCCGCATGCAGGTCTTTTTTCTTTTTTTGCAGGAAATGGCTCAAACAGATGCGAAATGTGCATAACTCATGCTCAGGATCTGTTATTTTTAAACGGTCCATTTTGATTTCTAATCCATCAGAAGAACAGAAAAATAAACGGTGATGTAAACACAGCTTTAAATGTATTTTATTGGGATTTTAGGTCATAGACCAACACAAAGTAGCAAATATGTGTGAAGTAAAAAGAAAATGATACAGGGTTTTCAGAATTTTTAATAAATAAAAATCTGGAAAGTGTGGGGTGTATTTGTATTCAGCCCCCCCTGAGTCAGTACTTTGTAGGACCTCCTTTCACTGCAATTACAGCTGCAGTCTTTTGGGGTCTGTCTCCACCAGCTTTTACGCATCAAGAGGTTGAGATTTTTGCCCATTCTTCCTTGCAGAAGAGCTCGCGCTCAGTCAGATTGGATAGAGAGCGTCTGTAAACAGCAGTTTTCAAGTCTTGCCACCGATTCTCAATGGGATTTAGGTCTGGACTGTGACTGGGTCGTTCTAACACATGAATATGCTTTGATTGTAGCTCTGGCTGGATGTTGAGGGTCGTTGTCCTGCTGGAAGGTGATCCTCCACCCTAGTCTCAAGTCTTTTGCAGCCTCTACCAGGTTTTGATCCAGGATTGCCCTGTATTGAGCTCCATCCATCTTCCCATCAACTCTGACCAGCTTCCCTGTCCCTGCTGAAGAAAAGCCTCCCCCCCAGCAGGATGCAGCCACCACCTTGTTTCACGATGATGATGGTGAGTTCAGGGTGATGTGCAGTCAGTGGTAGTTTTCCACCACACATAGCATTTTGCATTTAGGCCAAAAAGTTCAACTTTGGTCTCATCTGAGCAGAGAACCTTCTTCTACGTTTTCTTTGTCCCCTACATGGCTTGTGGCAAACTGTGAACGGTACTTCTTGTGGCTTGCCTCTTGCCACTCTTCCCATAAAGGCCAGATTTGTGGCGTATATAACAAATAGGACAATGAGGACAGATTCTCCCACCTGAGCTGTGGATCTCTGTACCTCCTACAGAGTGACCATGGGCCTCTTGGGTGCTTCTCTAATTAGTGCTGTCCTTGCCTGAGCTGTCAGTTTAGGTGGACGACCATGTCTTAGGTAGGTTTGCAGTTGTGCCACACTCCTTGTATTTTCTCATGATGGATTGAACAGTGCTCCATGAGATGTTCAGAGCTTGGAATATTTTTTAAGCTTTATCCCTGACCTGTCTGGTGTGTTCCTTGGTTTTCATGATGCTGTTTGATCACTAATGTTCTCTTACAAAGAGGCCTTCACAGAGGAGCTGGGGTTATACTGAGAATAAATTCAACACAGGTGGACTCTATTTACTAATAAGGTGGCTTCTGAAGGCAATTAGTCCGACTGGATTTTCGCATAAAATCCAAAAGAAATACATTTAAGTTTATGAGTGTAATGTGAAAAAATGTGGAAAAGTTCAGGGGGTATGAATTATTTTCCAAGGCATTGTATAATGTATAAGGGTCTGGCCTCACAGTGGGGTCTACAGAAAAGGTCCACAGAAGTGAAAAGCTGATCATCAGGAGAATCTGACAAGTGTTTAATTTCCCTGCAGCACCACTACAGGTGGAATTAGGTATTACATGGTGCATATTAAAATAAATGGGCTGTCTTTATAAGTTTCTCCAGAGCAATTGACTTTTTGTAGCCCCCCTCAGAATGTCCTAATAGCATCAAAAGGGGCTTTCAAAACAAGATCAAGAACAAACATCTATAATTAGGTATCCCCATCACGTACACTTCATTGTCATGGGTCCCACCTCTGGGACTTTTTGTGACCCCATCAGCTGATTTACAGAGGCAGTGGTCCCCACAGAGTACAAAGGAGGAGTGAGCGTAAGACTGAGCTCGTTCTGAGCTCAGTCTTCGATGAGGAGGAACATGTCATGTTTGCTCTCCTAACAGGTGATGATCCCACAACACATTTATGGCATGTCCTGTAAAGTTTTACAAAGCATAAGTATTCCCATCGGTGTCTTTATACTGTCATCTAGTCCAGGCTATTTCCCAAGGTGTCCTGAATGTAATGCTTTGTGTACAATCCTGTTCAGGAGCACCGCAGGTGTAGATGTGCCAGAGTGACCATGGCCTCCATGCTTACGTCACCATAGGCTTGACACGCACAGAACATGCCTACCAGGCTCTTGGTGCCCAGTAGGCCCTGGAATCTGCCGAGGATTTCCTGGTGCTGGCGGCAGCTCCCAGGAGAATAGAAGGGAGTGAATTATACCATGTTCAGTCAGTCTGAGGTATTATCCAGAAATAGTCTGTGCTGCTGTGTGTAAGTCTGACTTTATGACCCCCAATGCAGACAAATCGCAATACCATTAGACTTTCAAACACCTTTGCTGGTTATCAGGGAACCTAAAGCTCAGGCAACCTTCTGCTGAAGAGGGTGCCTTTAATACAGAGTGGAAGTATTTGGGAGAG
Source organism: Rhinella marina (assembly GCA_900303285.1). Lineage (NCBI taxonomy): Eukaryota > Metazoa > Chordata > Amphibia > Anura > Bufonidae > Rhinella > Rhinella marina. The sequence continues at coordinate 115,286 of ONZH01022309.1, forward strand.
CTCGCACTGGAACTTTTATGACCCTTTTAGAGTTCAGAGGTGAGCATGTGTGCACCATAAGGGAGCATAAAGCAGGCAACATCATGGAGAGGACGTTGGTGACCAAGAAGCAGGATGACATAGTAATTGCTGCGGTGTCTCCACCCACAAGGAACAGCAGGAGGGAAGCAGGCCATCTGCAAACCAATGGCTGCTTAGAAGATCCAGTTCTTCAGTACCAGCGTAACCTCAATATTGACCAAGACATTCTGGAGATTCTCTATACTCTTGTAACAGTCAGCTATGTTGTTGGGAACATTGGGTCAAATAGGTGACCAACTAAACTCCTGTGTCTATGGGAAGCTTTACAGGTTTTCAACCAGTTGGGCAGTCAGGGCTGTATTTTATAGCTAGTGCCTCTCTAGACACCAAGTCTAAGTACTTCCTATCAGGGCCTAAATTGTTAGAAGTAAGGGACAACAGAAGGAGGGGTCAACTCGCGTATGGACTATGCTGCTATAAACTGGGCATGTCCTGTATGTAATGATATACAACTACTCACAAAAAGTTAGGGATATTTGGCTTGTGGGTGAAATTTTAGATTGAACCTAAAATGCCCTCTAACCTTTACAGGAGAACTTAATGTGTCCTTCTCTACACTTATGAATTCACATGTCCAACTGTTCAGTGTTTCAGGACTTTTTGCACAACTTGCTGTTCTCTAACAAGGAGCTTAAAAGCAAAATTCACAACAGGTGTTTGATTCATGAATCGCCCAATAAATTTCCTGGTTCAATTAGAATTGGTATTTAAACAGTCCTCCTCATCATGCTGCTCACATATTGACATCATGAGACCAAGACAACACCTAACAATTGATCATCAGTACCTCACAATTTTGAGGCTTCAAGCAGGATGTTCTTAGAGGGAAGTGGCCCCTGAGCTTAGAGTGTCACAGAGTGTCATCAGCAGGTTGTATCAGAGATACAGAGAGACTGGAAGAGTCACAGGAAGGCAGAGAAGTGGACGTCCTTTGGCCAAATCCCACACTGATGACCGCTTCATTGTGAACAATGCCCTGCGGAACCGGATGATGAATGCCACACAACCCCAGGCACATTTAAGGGAGGTCAGAGGCACCAAGTGTCACGTCAGACCATTCGAAATTATTTACATCAGCGTGGTCTGCGTGCTAGACGACCTGACTACACCGCCAGGCACAAGTGTCATCATCTTCCATGGGCCAGGGAACATCTACACTGGACGAGGGACCAGTGGCCTCAGTGCTGTTCACTGATGAAAGTTGATTCACACTGAGCAGAATTTATGGCCGCCAACAATGTTGGAGATGTCAAGGAGAGCGCTCTGCAGCAGCCACTGTGGTCACCAGATTAGTCTTTGGTGGTGGCGGTGTTACAGTGTGGGCCGGTGAGTCTCGTCAGTACAGAACTGCCCTACACTGTGTGACTGGACCAGGGACAAGCCCAGACTACCTGAAGAACATCATTAATCCAGTCATTGTGCCTCTGCAGGAACAACACAGACCCATAATATATATGTACAGCTGGTATAAGTTATACATCTTCTTGTATATAGTGATATGGAGCATGCTGGTATAACCTGGGTATCTCCTGTATATAATTATATATGTACAGCTGGTATAAGTTATACATCTTCTTGTATATAGTGATATGGAGCATGCTGGTATAACCTGGGTATCTCCTGTATATAATTATGTATGTACAGCTGGTATAAGTTATACATCTTCTTGTATATAGTGATATGGAGCATGCTGGTATAACCTGGGTATCTCCTGTATATAATTATATATGTACAGCTGGTATAAATTATACATCTTCTTGTATATAGTGATATGGAACATGCTGGTATAACCTGGGTATCTCCTGTATATAATTATATATGTACAGCTGGTATAAGTTTATACATCTTCTTGTATATAGTGATATGGAGCATCCTGGTATACCCTGGGCATCTCCTGTATATAATTATATATGTACAGCTGGTATAAAGTTATACATCTTCCTTGTATATAGTAATATGGAGCATGCCTGGTATAACCTGGGTATCTACTGTATATTAATTATCAATGTACAGCTGGTATAACCTGGGTATCTCCTGTATATAATTATATATGTACAGCTGGTATAAGTTATACATCTTCTTGTATATAGTGATATGTACCATGCTGGTATAACCTGGGTATCTCCTGTATATAATTATATATGTACAGCTGGTATAAGTTATACATCTTTTTGTATATAGTGATATGAAGCATGCTGGTATAAACCTGGGTATCTCCTGTATATAATTATATATGTACAGCTGGTATAAGTTATACATCTTTCTTGTATATAGTGATATGGAGCATGCTGGTATAACCTGGGTATCTCCTGTATATAATTATATATGTACAGCTGGTATAAGTTATACATCTTCTAGTATATAGTGATATGGGGTATGCTGGTATAACCTGGGTATCTCCTGTATATAATTATATATGTACAGCTGGTATAAGTTATACATCTTCTAGTATATAGTGATATGGAGCATGCTGGTATAACCTGGGTATCTCCTGTATATAATTATATATGTACAGCTGGTATAAGTTATACATCTTCCTGTATATAGTGATATGGAGCATGCTGGTATAACCTGGGTATCTCCTGTATATAATTATATATGTACAGCTGGTATAAGTTATACATCTTCTTGTATATAGTGATATGGAGCATGCTGGTATAACCTGGGCATCTCCTGTATATAATTATATATGTACAGCTGGTATAAGTTATACATCTTCTTGTATATAGTAATATGGAGCATGCTGGTATAACCTGGGTATCTACTGTATATAATTATCAATGTACAGCTGGTATAACCTGGGTATCTCCTGTATATAATTATATATGTACAGCTGGTATAAGTTATACATCTTCTTGTATATAGTGATATGTACCATGCTGGTATAACCTGGGTATCTCCTGTATATAATTATATATGTACAGCTGGTATAAGTTATACATCTTTTTGTATATAGTGATATGAAGCATGCTGGTATAACCTGGGTATCTCCTGTATATAATTATATATGTACAGCTGGTATAAGTTATACATCTTCCTGTATATAGTGATATGGAGCATGCTGGAATAACCTGGGCATCTCCTGTATATAATTAAATATGTACAGCTGGTATAACCTGGGTATCTCCTGTATATAATTATATATGTACAGCTGGTATAAGTTATACATCTTCTTGTATATAGTGATATGGAGCATGCTGGTATAACCTGAGTATCCTCTGTATATATTAAATATGTACGGCTGGTATAAGTTATACATCTTCTTGTATATAGTGATTTGGACCATGCTGGTATAACCTGGGTATCTCCTGTATATAATTATATATGTACAGCTGGTATAAGTTATACATCTTCTTGTATATAGTGATTTGGACCATGCTGGTATAACCTGGGTATCTCCTGTATATAATTATATATGTACAGCTGGTATAAGTTATACATCTTCTTGTATATAGTGATTTGGACCATGCTGGTATAACCTGGGTATCTCCTGTATATAATTATATATGTACAGCTGGTATGTTATACATCTTCTATATAGTGATATGGAGCATGCTGGTATAACCTGAGTATCCTCTGTATATAATTATATATGTACAGCTGGTATAAGTTATACATCTTCTTGTATATAGTGATATGGAGCATGCTGGTATAACCTGAGTATCCTCTGTATATAATTATATATGTACAGCTGGTATAAGTTATACATCTTCTTGTATATAGTGATATGGACCATGCTGGTATAACCTGGGCATCTCCTGTATATAATTATATATGTACAGCTGGTATAAGTTATACATCTTCTGTATATAGTGATATGGAGCATGCTGGTATAACCTGGGTATCTCCTGTATATAATTATATATGTACAGCTGGTATAAGTTATACACTCACCGGCCACTTTATTAGGTACACCTGTCCAACTGCTCGTTAACACTTAATTTCTAATCAGCCAATCACATGGCGGCAACTCAGTGCATTTAGGCATGTAGACATGGTCAAGACAATCTCCTGCAGTTCAAACCGAGCATCAGTATGGGGAAGAAAGGTGATTTCAGTGCCTTTGAACGTGGCATGGTTGTTGGTGCCAGAAGGGCTGGTCTGAGTATTTCAGAAACTGCTGATCTACTGGGATTTTCACGCACAACCATCTCTAGGGTTTACAGAGAATGGTCCGAAAAAGAAAAAACATCCAGTGAGCGGCAGTTCTGTGGGCGGAAATGCTTGTTGATGCCAGAGGTCAGAGGAGAATGGGCAGACTGGTTCGAGCTGATAGAAAGGCAACAGTGACTCAAATTGCCACCCGTTACAACCAACGGTAGGCAGAAAAGCATCTCTGAACGCACAGTACGTCGAACTTTGAGGCAGATAGGCTACAGCAGCAGAAGACCAAACCGGTGCCACTCCTTTCAGCTAAGAACAGGACACTGAGGCTACAATTTGCACAAGCTCATCGAAATTGGACAGTAGAAGATTGGAAAAACGTTGCCTGGTCTGATGAGTCTCGATTTCTGCTGCGACATTCGGATGGTAGGGTCAGAATTTGGCGTCAACAACATGAAAGCATGGATCCATCCTGCCTTGCATCAACGGTTCAAGGTGGTGGTGGTGGTGTCATGGTGTGGGGAATATTTTCTTGGCACTCTTTGGGCCCCTTGGTACCAATTGAGCATCGTTGCAACACCACAGCCTACCTGAGTATTGTTGCTGACCATGTCCATCCCTTTATGACCACAATGTACCCAACTTCTGATGGCTACTTTCAGCAGGATAATGCGCCATGTCATAAAGCTGGAATCATCTCAGACTGGTTTCTTGAACATAACAATGAGTTCACTGTACTCAAATGGCCTCCACAGTCACCAGATCTCAATCCAATAGAGCATCTTTGGGATGTGGTGGAACGGGAGATTCGCATCATGGATGTGCAGCCGACAAATCTGCGGCAACTGTGTGATGCCATCATGTCAATATGGACCAAAATCTCTGAGGAATGCTTCCAGCACCTTGTTGAATCTATGCCACGAAGAATTGAGGCAGTTCTGAAGGCAAAAGGGGGTCCAACCCGTTACTAGCATGGTGTACCTAATAAAGTGGCCGGTGAGTGTACATCTTCTTGTATACAGTGATATGGAGCATGCTGGTATAACCTGGGCATCTCCTGTATATAATTATATATGTACAGCTGGTATAACCTGGGTATCTCCTGTATATAATTATATATGTACAGCTGGTATAAGTTATACATCTTCTTGTATATAGTGATATGGACCATGCTGGTATAACCTGGGTATCCCCTGTATATAATTATATATGTACAGCTGGTATAAGTTATACATCTTCTTGTATATCAGTGATATGGAGCATGCTGGTATAACCTGGGTATCTCCCTGTATATAATTATATATGTACAGCTGGTATAAGTTATACATCTTCTTGTATATAGTGATATGGAGCATGCTGGTATAAACCTGGGTATCTCCTGTATATAATTATATATGTACAGCTGGTATAAGTTATACATCTTCTTGTATATAGTGATATGGAGCATGCTGGTATAACCTGGGTATCTCCTGTATATAATTATATATGTACAGCTGGTATAAGTTATATACATCTTCTTGTATATAGTGATATGGAGCATGCTGGTATAACCTGGGTATCTCCTGTATATAATTATATATGTACAGCTGGTATAAGTTATACATCTTCTATATAGTGATATGGAGCATGCTGGTATAACCTGGGTATCTCCTGTATATAATTATATATGTACAGCTGGTATGTTATACATCTTCT
>ONZH01022310.1:0-28192 GCA_900303285.1 Rhinella marina
TGTCAGTGTAAAATTTTGTGCTTCACCTGCTACCTGAGTGTAACTTGGTCACTCTGGGTTCACCGCCATGCTGTATCAGTGTAAAGTATTATGTGCTTCACCTGCTACCTGAGTGTAACTTGGTCACTCTAGGTTCACCGCCATGCTGTATCAGTGTAAAATTTTATGTGCTTCATCTGCTACCTCAACTAACTTGGTCACTTGTTGGTGTCAACACTAGAGTGCGGCTACTATACCGCACACAACAGAATTGTTCACTGCACTGTAGTATATATAACTGAGAGAAAAAAAGGAATTTGTAGACTGCGGCTAATTTACCGCAAACCACTACATTTTTCACTGGACTGTAGTACATAAAACTGAAAGAAAATACGTATTTTATAGACTGACGCTACTGTACAGCACACTACCTAATTGTTCACTGGACTGTAGTGTATAGAAATGAGAGAAAAACGTATTCCCTAGACTGACACTACTGTACAGTACACTACATAATTGTTCACTGGACTGTAGTGTATAGAAATGAGAAAAAAACGTAGTCTTTAAATGGCGGCTATTTTACCGCAAACCACTACATTTTTCACTGGACTGTAGTACATATAACTGAAAGAAAATACGTATTTTATAGACTAACGCTACTGTACAGCACACTACCTAATTGTTCACTGGACTATAGTGTATAGAAATGACAGAAAAACGTATTCCCTAGACTGATGCTAATGTACAGTACACTACATAATTGTTCACTGGACTGTAATGTATAGAAATAACAGGAAAACGTATTCCCCAGACTGACGCTACTGTACAGTACACTACATAATTGTTCACTGGACTGTAGTGTATAGAAATGACAGAAAAACGTATTCCCTAGACTGACGCTACTGTACAGCACACTACATAATTGTTCACTGGACTGTAGTGTATAGAAATGAGAGAAAAACGTATTCCCTAGACTGACGCTACTGTACAGTACACTACATAATTGTTCACTGGACTGTAGTGTATAGAAATGAGAAAAAAACGTAGTCTTTAAATGGCGGCTATTTTACCGCAAACCACTACATTTTTCACTGGACTGTAGTACATATAACTGAAAGAAAATACGTATTTTATAGACTGACGCTACTGTACAGCACACTACCTAATTGTTCACTGGACTGTAGTGTATAGAAATGACAGAAAAACGTATTCCCTAGACTGATGCTACTGTACAGTACACTACATAATTGTTCACTGGACTGTAGTGTATAGAAATAACAGGAAAACGTATTCCCCAGACTGACGCTACTGTACAGTACACTACATAATTGTTCACTGGACTGTAGTGTATAGAAATGACAGAAAAACGTATTCCCCAGACTGATGCTACTGTACAGTACACTACATAACTGTTCACTGGACTGTAGTGTATAGAAATGACAGAAAAACATATTTCCTAGACTGACGCTATTGTACAGTACACTACATAATTGTTCACTGGACTGTAGTGTATAGAAATGACAGAAAAACGTATTCCCTAGACTGACACTACTGTACAGTACACTACATAATTGTTCACTGATCTGTAGTGTATAGAAATGAGAAAAAAAACGTAGTCTTTAAATGGCGGCTATTTTACCGCAAACCACTACATTTTTCACTGGACTGTAGTACATATAAATGAAAGAAAATACGTATTTTATAGACTGACGCTACTGTACAGCACACTACATAATTGTTCACTGGACTGTAGTGTACAGAAATGAGAGAAAAACGTATTCCCTAGACTGACTCTACTGTACAGTACACTACATAATTGTTCACTGGACTGTAGTGTATAGAAATGAGAGAAAAACGTATTCCCTAGACTGACGCTACTGTACAGCACACTACATAATTGTTCACTGGACTGTAGTGTATAGAAATGACAGAAAAACGAATTCCCTAGACTGACGCTACTGTACAGTACACTACATAATTGTTCACTGGACTGTAGTGTATAGAAATGACAGAAAAACGTATTCCCTAGACTGACGCTTCTGTACAGTACACTACATAATTGTTCACTGATCTGTAGTGTATAGAAATGAGAAAAAAAACGTAGTCTTTAATTGACGGCTATTTTACCGCAAACCACTACATTTTTCACTGGACTGTAGTACATATAAATGAAAGAAAATACGTATTTTAGAGACTAACGCTACTGTACAGCACACTACATAATTGTTCACTGGACTGTAGTGTATAGAAATGACAGAAAAACGTATTCCCTAGACTGACACTACTGTACAGTACACTACATAATTGTTCACTGGACTGTAGTGTATAGAAATGACAGAAAAACGTATTCCCTAGACTGACACTACTGTACAGTACACTACATAATTGTTCACTGGACTGTAGTGTATAGAAATGAGAGAAAAACGTATTCCCTAGACTGACGCTACTGTACAGTACACTACATAATTGTTCACTGGACTGTAGTGTACAGAAATGAGGAAAAAAACGTAGTCTTTAAATGGCGGCTATTTTACCACAAACCACTACATTTTTCACTGGACTGTAGTACATATAACTGAAAGAAAATGCGTATTTTATAGACTGACGCTACTGTACAGCACACTACATAATTTTTCACTGGACTGTAGTGTATAGAAATGAGAGAAAAACGTATTCCCTAGACTGACGCTACTGTACAGTACACTACATAATTGTCCACTGGACTGTAGTGTATAGAAATGAGAGAAAAACGTATTCCGTAGACTGACGCTACTGTACAGCACACTACATAAATGTTCACTGGACTGTAGTGTATAGAAATGACAGAAAAACGTATTCCCTAGACGGACGCTACTGTACAGCACACTACATAATTGTTCACTGGACTGTAGTGTATGGAAATGACAGAAAAACGTATTCCCTAGACTGACGCTACTGTACAGTACACTACATAATTGTTCACTGGACTGTAGTGTATAGAAATGACAGAAAAACGTATTCCCTAGACGGACGCTACTGTACAGTACACTACATAATTGTTGACTGGACTGTAGTGTATGGAAATGACAGAAAAACGTATTCCCTAGACTGACGCTACTGTACAGTACACTACATAATTGTTCACTGGACTGTAGTGTATAGAAATGAGAAAAAAACGTAGTCTTTAAATGGCGGCTATTTTACCACAAATCACTACATTTTTCACTGGACTGTAGTACATATAACTGAAAGAAAATATGTATTTTATAGACTGACGCTACTGTACAGCACACTACCTAATTGTTCACTGGACTGTAGTGTATAGAAATGACAGAAAAACGTATTCCCTAGACTAACGCTACTGTACAGCACACTACATAATTGTTCACTGGACTGTACTGTATAGAAATGATAGAAAAACATATTCCCTAGACTGACGCTACTGTACAGTACACTACATAATTGTTCACTGGACTGTAGTGTATAGAAATGACAGAAAAACGTATTCCCTAGACGGACGCTACTGTACAGTACACTACATAATTGTTCACTGGACTGGACTGTATAGAAATGACAGAAAAACATATTCCCTAGACTGACGCTACTGTACAGTACACTACATAATTGTTCACTGGACTGTAGTGTATAGAAATGACAGAAAAACGTATTCCCTAGACTGCACTACAGATCTCAGCAAGCCAAGGTACAGCAGCAGCAAAAATTAGTACTTTGGGCAATTTCTTTTGGGTCTGTGTGGACCACGTGCTGTCCCTTCTGCCACCTGTCACTGTGTACAGTGTGCAGCCAAAATGGCGGTAGCTGCACTACAAGTCCCATCCAGCAGCCTGGAGGAGACCAAAAAAAAAAAAGGTGCTTGTAGCCCTTAAAAGGGCTGTTGGGTTCTTTGTGGGTGATTCCTGCCTAACCAACATCTAAATTCAGGCCCTAACACTCTCCCTGACAGACAGCAGCTCTATCCCAAATCTCATGAAGACGGCGTATGACGCGAGCAGCGCGGGACCAGATTCTTATATTCCCAGGTCAACTGATCTGGCCAGCCAATCCCTGCTATCGACTTGTAGGGGCCCCACGTGATTTCAGGAGGTACCAAAGACTGTTCTGCATTTTGATTGGCTGAAAAAAGGCGCCTAACATGCAGGAAGAGAAAGTTGCCATTTCCTCGAGGATCGCTATATGCTCATCCGAGTAGCGAACATATGCGAATACCCTAATGCTCGAACGAGCATCAAGCTCGGACGAGCATGTTCGCTCATCTCTAATTATAACCTGATTTCTTTAATAAACTAAGTTTATTAAAGATTTGGGAATATGCCTGGATGTGTTTTATAGTTTTCTATCTATCGTTTTATCCTTTATCCATTCAGGGTTTTATTTATTTAACCCTCATACATTCACACAAATCACTCAAGGAGTTTCATATGTATACACAAAGCATATATTTTATAGCCAGATGGGGATGACTCAAAGAGTCGTGAGTGACAGTGCTTGCTGCACTATGATTTGGGCAAGAATCAAAGACACTTTCCAAAATGTTACCCTCCCGGGACTATAATGTTTGCCGCACTCTGGACGCCTAGAGCCGCTAGTCTAAATACAGTCCTCAGACAGTAATGTCGTTCACCCAAGGTGATCACGATTGATATTTGTAAGAGACTGTCTGAACATGTACATAAAGATATTTAGACAATGGTTAGTTACATAGACACAGTTACTTGTTGCATACCCCTAAAGTCCCTACCTACCAGGTACCTCTCATCTTTTACATGTGCATGGAGTTTTCCCCTGTGAGAATCCTCTCTCAAGTGCTTAAGTGTCGTCTTCACTAAATCTAATCTTCCTAAAACCCCAAGATCCCGTCTTGTATTGGTAACCACAGTGATAACTATATCTATACACCAACAGAAATAGTTACTGTCTTACCTAAGTTCAGATGACACCAGATCCTCGATTCTCCAGACTATGTTCTTTGAATCCATCACTCCGCCTCGTCCTTTCACCTGCTGGCCTCTGTTTAACAGCAATTCACTTGGAGGTCTTTCCAAATCAGGGAGTCAGGATACTCCCCGCCGTCGACGGTTTTCAGCCTCGAAAGGACAGAGGTTTTAGGAGATATTGGATTCTGGCTCGAAGGACCAAGATGTCAAAAATATTTCTCTACCAAACTAAGGATCATGATGCCCTCTGAAGTTAAAGTTAAAGGAGGCATTTGCTTTATATTCTTTTATATAAGAAGAGACACACACTGGCTGGAGGTACAGCATATTGTCTGCAATATATTTTCAAGGCTGAGTTTATATAGCCAATCTTAAGGCATACTGAAACCAGTTTGAACCAGCTTTGACAATAGATATTCACATTTAAGTAAAACACAGGAAAAGGTTATTGACATTGGGAGTAATTTATCAAAGAAGTGTCTGAGAACAGGATAGTTTCCAGATATCCACTATTGTACTTGTCTCTGGTTTCCTGGTGACAAAATCTATGTCTCCAGGGCCTTTGACCTCTATATCGCATAGACCAGGACTCTGCACATACATCAATATAGTACATTCTAGAAAACATAGAGTAAATTTACAATTTTTCCAACACTACCCCTGTGCTGTCCTCATGCTCAGTGGATAGCCTGCAGACATCCTGTTATCCCACTTGACCCCAAGTAACAGGCCATTTACAAGTGTGAATGACGCCCCTTTTTCCATATATCTGGACACCAACTCTTGTGGGAATCCAGTTTTATGAAGATGGCTTCTCTTATGTGTGAATTCTCTGATGTTTAACAAGAGCTGATTTTTGCCTAAAACGTTTACCACATTCTGAACATGAAAATGGCTTCTCTCCTGTGTGAATTCTCTGATGTATAACAAGACCTCGGTTATACTTAAAACATTTATCACATTCTGAACATGAAAATGGCTTCTCCCCTGTGTGATTTCTCTGATGTATAACAAGAGCTGATTTGTGCCTAAAACATTTACCACATTCTGAACATGGAAATGGCTTCTCTTCTGTGTGAATTCTCTGATGTGTAGCCAGAGATGATTTCTGCTTAAAACATTCACCACATTCTGAACATGAAAATGGCTTCTCCCCTGTGTGAGTTCTTTGATGTCTAACAAGACCTGTTTTACGGTGAAAACATTTCCCACATTCTGAACATGAATATGGCTTCTCCCCTGTGTGAATTCTCTGATGTATATCAAGATATGATTTACGCTTAAAACAGTCACCACATTCTGAACATGAAAATGGCTTCTCTCCTGTGTGATTTCTCTGATGTATAACAAGATGTGATTTCTGCCTAAAACATTTCTGACATTCTGAACATGAAAATGGCTTTTCCCCTGTGTGATCTTTTTGATGTCTAAAAAGACCTAGTTTATACTTAAAACATTTCCCACATTCTGAACATGAAAATGGCTTCTCCCCTGTGTGAATTCTATGATGTCTAACAAGACATAGTTTATACTTAAAACATTTCCCACATTCTGAACATGAAAATGGATTCTCCCCTGTGTGATTTCTCTGATGTATAACAAGATGTGATTTCTGCTTAAAACATTTCCCACATTCTGAACATGAAAATGGATTCTCCCCTGTGTGATTTCTCTGATGTGTAACAAGATGTGATTTCTGCTTAAAACATTTACCACATTCTGAACATGAAAATGGCTTCTCTCCTGTGTGAATTCTCTGATGCATAACAAGAGCTGAATTACTGTTTAAAAATTTCCCACATTCTGAACATGAATATGTCTTCTCTCTTTCATGAGCTGTTTGATGTTTAGCTCCTCTTCTATGACTTTTATCTTGTGTTACAGTCTGTGATGAATCAGAAGATCGGACCTGGTTAAAATGATCAAATGATACATTTTTCCTGTGAACGGATGAGGGTATATCTTGGATTTTGGCATGCTCTTCAAATGTATCTCGTGTGATAAAACAACCATCTTCTTCAAAATCAGAAGATATCAGATGTTTCTCCGAGTCCCTGGTACAGTCATCTGCCAAGAATAAAACACATTTTATTACTGATAAATAATACACCAAAATATTCTATTGAAATTTTATAACATTTTTATATTAATAAATCCACAGAAAGTACAAGGCATGCTACAAATTTCAAGTATCAATTGACTAAGACAGTGGTGGCCACAATCTAATAGTAGACCGGTTAAATGATACCACTGTATCACACCTGCTGCTGGGGAGAGTGCAGGCCGGGGAATGAGACCTGGGCTATAATGGATGACAGATACAGGAGCTGGATTCGGAGGGAAGAAGGTGAGTAGAATGGTCAGTCGGAAGCACAGTAACCCCTCACTGACCATTGGGGAGCTCCTCAACATGCTATTACTATTAATAACATGAAGAGTTTGTCACTTGGGTCAGGATATCTTGGGGTCTCTATTGACCGGCAGGTAGGAAATATCTGGTGTTCGGTGGTGAGACTTTTCTGTATTCTCTCAGTGGGATGATGTCACCATGTGCTTCTAAGCAAAAATGCTGGAAGATCATGGTGATGTCATCACGTTGGTAGCACAGGTCCTTCAGCACCAAGAGAAGAACGACTGTCTCTGTGCGTGCAAGCAGATAAGGCAATTTATTTTTTATTTTAACCCCTAAAAGGCCATTTTCCAGTAGTGTACCCATTTTAAATGGCCATTACATGGATTTCCTGTCTAATGATCATTAAAAACAGTCACATTGATTTAAATGGGGTCCATCTGGCAGTGAGAACGGCTACAAATAGGACATGTCCCATTTTGCAAAACCAAAATTCATGTTCCATAGTGGGAGTTTTGAGGGTCTTCCAGTTCAGAAGGATAATTTTCCTTGTGTAATAAGAGTAACCTGTATAGTTGTCTACCATACATAGTGGGGATAACATTGTTAACTAGCCCTAAAAGACTGTCGACGGTGTGCATACATCTGGAAAGTTTACCGTTTATATAAGTTTGAATCTCCTTCCAGAAGCTTTGAATAATCGGACACTGCCACACCATATGAAAGAAACAGCCGCTCTCATGTCCGCAATGAGGTAATTTACGCATCTTAAACAATCTTCCCGGTGTATAGTGCACCTTATGTCGCCATTTCAACTGAATAAGTTGATCTCCGGTGCTACCTGTGGATCTCCACGTGTGACTTAGTTTCCTTTTCATGTGAGGCCTCCAAATTGTTTAGATCACGCTTCCATTTAACAAAAGATTTGTCGAGTGGAGAATCTCGTTCAGCCAGCAATGTCGCATATAGGGTCAAAACCGGTTTATTCAACTGAGCCCTTCTCACCACCCCCTCAATAGGGCCACATTCCAGTCTCAACGGATCTTTCCCGAATTGAGTATGACAAGCATGTCGGAGCTGAAACTATCTATATAGACAGTGCTGGGGCAAATTAAATTCCTGCTTCAGACTATTAAATGACTTAAAGGGGTATTTTAGTTATCATAAATATAACTTATGTTTCAGACTAATTCATCATCAATCATTACCTAATATAATGTCAATTTCATATATTTACTGTTCAGTAGTTATAAAACTACTGTGTTTCTCATAAATTACCATGGCTTCGACCTGTTGTTCTGAGCCTTTGTTAGGTCGAGCATGCTCAGTGTTTTGCTATCAGTTCTCTAGCTAAATGTCTTGTGACACAAAGGGAATGTTAGTGTGCTGCTGATTGGTCAGTAGAGGGGGTGTGTCTGGACTGGAATATCAAGCAGCCAATCAGCAAACATCAACACTCATAAACAAGCACAAACTCACAGCAGGAAAGCTAGGGTTTGTGGGGATTGTAGTTTTGTGAGGGAAGATCAGGCGCCATGATACTCTCAGTGTGCTGTCGGCTCACACAGGAGCTAGACAAATGGACTGCAAGGTAAATTGAAGCTCTGGTTATATGTATAGGTATGGGTTCTAGTTGAGTCAATATGCAGTTTTTCAAAAATTAAGTTACTTTACCGGAATACCTCTTTAAATAAACCCTTGTCATAAAGTTGTGTAAGATATCGCAGGCCTCTCTGGGACCAGAATTCAAAATCATTCAGGGAGAACAATTCTGCCAAGCCCCTATTTCTCCATAATGGTAAATACGGCGACCAACTCTCCTCATCATTCTTAACTATGTGTACACTCCCCCGGTTGATCCAGATCGCCACGGTGGCAGCAATTGTAGGGGTATAATGATTCGTAGAACAGGCCCCCTTTCTCTACACTAGGCTTGTAAGGGCCTCATAAGAACCCACTAGAGCAGCTTCCAACACCTATGCTGGATTGCTCGTGTCAGCTCTAATCCACCACGTCGCATAACCACTGCATAATAGATAGCAAAATCATCAAACAAAGACTCGATTTGGCCCAGTTCACCCGTAGACCCGAGAAACGACCAAACTCATCTACAGTGTCTAAGAGTGCATTGAAGGTGTTTCCTGGGTTCACAAAGTATACGAACAGGTCGTCTGCATATAAATAAAGTTTCTCTGTTATGCCAGCCACCTCCCGGCATTCGATATATGAGAAGAAATCAGTAGGGATAAGGGCTCCATTACCAATGCAAAAAGTAAGGGGGGAAGGGGACAACCTTGCTTGGTGCCCCTTACCGGGGGAAAGGAGTATGAAACATACCCATTTACTTTGACTCTAGCTGTGGGGGACCTATAGAGGAGGTGCAACCAGTGAAGAAAATTCTGTGGGAAGTACATCCGTTCAAGTGTCCCCCACATAAAATCCCATTCCATCGAATCCAACGCTTTCTCATTATCTAACAAAGCCAGGACCCTCATAGCGGAAGATTAGTATAAAAACGCCTCAAGTTTATGTCACTAGTTTTTCCTGGCATGAAACCCGACTGGTCCACCCCCACTAAGGAAAAAATCACCTCTCTCAGTCGCAGTGCCTGTATTTTTGCCAGGATTTTAACATCAAGATTTAGGAGCGAGATAGGACTATAGGAACTGCATTGGTCCGGAGGTCTTCCCGGTTATGGATCACCACTATGGTTGCCTCTGAGAAAGAAGGAGGTAAGGAGCCTTGCTCAAACGCATAGTCAAAAAGTTTCCAAAGCCTGGTACCATGCTTCTTAGAGTGAAGCTTGAACCATTCAGATGGAAGGTCATCCAGATCAGGAGCCTTCCTGACTGCCAGTGATCTAATGGTGAGCTCAATCTCAGCATCTGTGCCGCAAAGGCCTCCCCATCTGCGCATGCAATAGTAGAAAGGTTAATCCCCGCTAAAAAAAACGAGATACATTCGCCTTAGTGCAATTAGTTTTAGAAGCATTTAAATCAGAATAATAGGAAGCTAATTGGAGACACACATCTTGAGGTTCTATCATCAGGTCGTCTAGGTCAGTCATGACTCCAGCAACCACCGTTTGCAGGGGTTCCCGAGCAAGCCAAGTACGCTAACGCTCTACCATTTTTATCCCCATCAGAGAAAACAGCTTGCCTCAAAGCTAGGAGTTTCTTTTGAGTTTAGGCAAAACAGACATTGTGCTTCAAGGCAATCGCTCTGCTTCTCGCTACTCTTATCTTTTAGAAATTTATGTTCCCTGTCAGACACCGCTGCCTCCAACTTAGTCCGTTTTATATGTAATTCATTTCTGTGTGATGCTATCGCATGGATTAACGCCTCCTCATCACTGACTTAAAGACATCCCATTCGAACAGAGGGTTCAAAGACCCCTTGTTTTCTTTCCAGTAGTGTTCCATGGTCTCATAGCAACTACTCGCCACTGGGAGAACATCCAGCCACATCGGATTCAAATGGAACCACCTCGTAGGGGGGCCAATGGCTGGGATAAAATCAAGAGAAGGGGGCATGATGTGAACTACCCCATGGTAAATAATCACTAGTTCTAATATAGGGTAGTAACTATCTACAGACAAAGACTAAGTCTATACGAGACATAGAACCCGTCGAAGCCTAGTAGTATGAGAATTGTCCAGAGGTAGAATGAAGACGACGCCATGTCTCTATTAGTCCAACGTAAAAGAGACTTATTATGAGAAGCCTGGGATTACAACCTATCCCTTAGCGGATCCAAAGTCACATTGTAGTTACCCATAATGATAACGAGAGTTGCTGAAAACATTGTGACCTTGCTCATAATAGAATCAGGGATACTGCAACCCTCTAATTGGTATGTAGTAGCACATATCTTTCAGAGACATCTATTTAAACAGACATGAGCTGAAAACGAAGGCTTCTGGCAATTAAAATAGAAAATCGCCTCGCATAATTAGAATATACCACATGATAAGTGGAGCCCACCCAGGGCCGTTTAAGAGCCAAAACTTTCTGACTCCTTAAATGTGTTTCCTTTGATATAAAGACCAATGAATGTTTAATCTTATCATTAAGACCCCTGACATTCCAGGACACCAACTTAACTGACGCCATATAGTCACCAAAAAAAATAGAGCCGCGCCCTTAGGTCATGTGGAGGAGCAAACTTTCACACCCACACACAAGCAACCAGAAAACTGAGAACCACCCCTTCCTACCCTACCCAATCCATCCTAACACCTCCTTAAGCCCTAATCAAGAAAAAAGAAACCGATTGGGTATACTGCTACCCCTAGCAAACTAGGTGTGTATTCACACCATACAAATGTAATGCTCAGGTGTGGGGGGGGAAAACCACACTGAGCGTAGGAGGGAATGGAGATTAGGCCTGCAAACTTGGGAAGGAAGATGGACACCTCCTAAATGAAAACCTGACTCTAATCCTGACTAACTACCAGTATGAACAGGCCCCAAATGTAGGCGAGTTCATACACAGGAAACCTAAGTTCCAAACTGACCCTATAGGACCCTGGAACTAATGTCAGGAATGAGTCTACCTGTTCCTCCACA
Source organism: Rhinella marina (assembly GCA_900303285.1). Classification (NCBI taxonomy): domain Eukaryota; kingdom Metazoa; phylum Chordata; class Amphibia; order Anura; family Bufonidae; genus Rhinella; species Rhinella marina. Next base: position 11,833 of record ONZH01022310.1, read on the forward strand.
AGGAAGGAAGAGCAGGAGTCTTCCTCAGGCCTAATCACAAACAACAGGGAAAAGTAACATAACACACAAAAGGGAATGAGGACACTTATCTTCAATGAAGAAATGTAGGCTCCAGGATCTCAGCTGAGAACCACACACCAGTACACCACAATAACCACTGAAGCTATAAACCGCAAGGAACTGTGGGAGAAGCAGCAATAAATGGGGGGAAAGACAATTACCACACCAGCAACTCCTGAGGGAAAAGGGCACTTAAGGGAAACCAGAGTTCAAAGGTCACTCATAGCTACTTAGATATCCGTGACATAGCGGCGGAGTTTCACATCCGGGTACCTGTCGATCCAATCTGCTGCTGCCTCTGGGGTTTCAAAGAATCAGATGGCGTCGCCATCTTGCGCTCGCAGCCGAGAGTTATATATCATTGCATACTTTATATTCCGTTCCCGGAGCCGCGCCCGGACATCATTTAACTGCTTCCTTCTGTTTTGGACCTCCGGTGTGAAGTCCGGGTAGAAGAACAACCGAACATTTTCATACGTGATGTTCCCTTTCTGTCAGGCCGCTAATAGTATGGTGTCTCTGTAATTCAAGACTTTCATAGTAAATGGTCTGTCAGGAACTCCCGGGGGCAGAGGCTTGGAAGGGACCCTATGCGCTCATTCGATAACGAAGCAATTGGATAGGTTAATTGGTTGTAGAATATCTCTAATCAGCTGTTCCGCAAAGCTTTCTGGTGTGGATCCCTCAGCCCGCTCTGACAGACCTAGAATGTGTATATTATTTCCTCTGTTACGGTTCTCAGCGTCTTCAGCTCTAGATTGTAGCATCTTAACTTGTTGCTGCAATAGTCTAGTATCGGTCTCACTCGCTCGGGCCACATCCTCGACATCAATTAATCTGCGTTCCACCTCGTGGTTCTTTCACGATCAGATTGGAGATGATCAATTTTTGCCGTGAGAGCAGCTTGGCAGGTGGCAATTGCCTTCATGATTTGGGAGGTTTCTGCTGAGGTCTCCGAGGGATAAGACCCTCCTTCACTGTGATCTGTTTTACTCATGGCATCCATAAATATTTTCATAGAAGGAGAAGCAACAAGTGTGGGGGTTTTGAAGCCCAAATAAATGCCCACAGTAGCTGGTTCAGGAGAGCACAAGCAAAAAAGCAACCCAAACATAGCAATCAATCCAAATGGTCTGTCCGAAACAGATTAATAAGAGACGAGCTGGACTGGTGACAGAGTAAATCAGTAGGGTCAGCAGAGGTAGCCAGCCAAGAAACCACTCTGGAGGAAGGTTGGTCTCAACCGCACAGTAGCTTCCTCACACCATCCAAGCTAGGCCACACCCCCGTGAATAGCGCCATTGACTTCAATTCATTCTAAAAACCTCTATGTGCCATTTTTCACTGTTGTGTGAATGTAGCCTTCCGGCCTTTCCCGATTACACAAAGTACATATAGCGCCAAAGAATAATCCTGTGACCCGAACATCACAATCATCACTGCAGCTAGGACACCGTGCACAACGAGGTCTCTCCAAATCTTAGTCCTGTCACTCTCAAGTAAACAAACTTCATGGCCCACACCGTAACATCTTCCTTTTTTCATGTATTTATATTAAAGGGGTTGTCTCATCTGAGACAAAGGGAGCATTTTGCTAGGATATGCCCCAATCGTCTGGTAGGTCTGGGTCCTGCACCTATATTCTAAACACAGCCCCGAAAGTGGTGGAGGGTGCACTGTGCATGTACAGCCGCCCTCCATTCATTTCTATGGGGCCACCGAAAATAGCCGAACACTGGCTCGGCTATATCCGTCAGACCCATAGAAGTGAATGGGAATGGTGGTCGGTCATGCGCGGTGCCCTCCCATTCAATTCTATGGGGAAAGAGCTTGGTGATGGCCGGACCAGAGTCCTCCAGCCACTACTTTGGCCCGCTTCGTTCTCGATAGGTTCGGGACCAGGTGGTGTGACCTGCACCTATCAGACAATGGAGGCATATCACTGTCTCAAATGAGACAACCACTTTAAGAACTTGCGATTCATATATCCAAAGATTATGAGAAGTCAAACCAATTTCTTTAAATGCATTTCTGGTGTAATTCTGAAGAATCAGTCAGAAGAGGGAACAAATAAATTTGACCAGAATCGAATCTGCTCCAATTGGCCGGATAATCTGTGTATGACTCTCTGGCAGATCATTGGCATCAGCTGGAGGTGTATGATGATGCCACCTGCCACGCTGAATACCTGGAGGCTGGACAAGACAGAACACATATCAAACTGGGCCATTTCCAGCCACTGTTCCAATCTCCCTCCCAAAAGTCCATGGAGTCAGGGGACAGGCTCTGTGCAGAAGAAAGGGCACAGTCCAGGTACCACTGAACCCGGTTGTTCAGGCAATGCTTATCCTTTTGCTGATATGCATCAGGTTGGAGATGGGACTCCTGGACAGAAATGTAGGTGAAAGGTGCCAGTAAAACATTTCCCCTTTTTGGGATGGTATGGCTATCCAGTAGTCATCACTTGCTTGATACTAACCACATGCTTGCCAGCATGTAGGCAACCAAGCATGCAGTTTGTCATGCTCACAAGTGTGCCTGAGGAGGCAGTTCTTTAATACTCCACTACAATGGTTGGTGATGGCCAATGTCATCGTCATTATCATCAGCGTATCTATCATACCGGACACCAACCTCCTTCCCTAGCTGTGCCTGGGAAAACTCCATGTTTCCGAGCACCACAAACTTCTCCTCCTGCACTTCCTCCTCTGACTAACAAGGCTGCCGATCTGATATTAATGACCTCTCCTGAGGATGGACTATATATATCACATACATACTGTATATCACCTATAACGCTGTCACATTTCCATCCATATTTAACTTGAATTTTAACTAAATCGGTGAATATAACGCTGAAAAAACTGACAGAAGACAGAACCTAAAAAATGTAACATAAAATTGTAGTATCCAGTGAAGGAGCAGAATCTGTGAGTCTTCTCTGCTTTACTTAGTGGTCACTACTCACCTGAGCTGTTATCTGTAGGAATGTCCTCTATACTCTGCTCATCACCACTCACATCTGTCTCTGGAGGATTAATATTGTTCAGATCTTCACCCGGATTCACAAGCTGTGAAAGAAATATTGTAGAAGTCATCAGACGGTTGGAGAAGCCGTCTGGAAGGTTTTATATGACCTAAAAGGACGACCAAATTGACCGGACAGCAGAAGTTATCTGACCCAAATATCTGCAGGTCTCTGTATAAATCCAATCTGATTGCTTTGTTATTCCAACCAGTTTACAATGAAGGGGAGCAGCCCTTATATTCCATCTATAACATTATATTGTGTGTATATAACATTACATTGTTTGTGCACCAGTTGCCCTTTCTGGCCGCCCCAGGACTGTGAAGCCGATAAGTCAAAGTTCTTTCAGTCCATGACTTGTTTACCTCCTCGGAATGGGCAGAATTATCTGCTGTGCTACAGCCAATGACTGGATTCAGGGGTAACATGTCCACAAGAAACACATCACCACTAAAGCCAGTCATTGTCTGTAGTCAAGCAGGTGACCATGCCTGTGCCAGTGAGGGAGCCTGCTTATCACTGTGTATAGTATAAGGACAGGGGAGAACACAGGAGAGGTGAGAACTGATTATCTATCACCACTAGAACACCCTGCTTATCACTGTGTATAGTATAAGGACAGGAGAGAACACAGGAGAGGTGAGAACTGATTATCTATCATCACTAGAACACCCTGCTTATTGACATCATAGGTAGACCTCAACTATGAGAGACAAAATGAGAAAACAAATCCAGAAAATCACATTGATTTTTAAAGAATTTATTTGCAAATTATGGTGGAAAATAAGTATTTGGTCACCTACAAACAAGCAAGATTTCTGGCTCTCACAGACCTGTAACTTCTTTATAAGGCTCCTCTGTCCTCCACTCATTACCTGTAGTAATGGCTCCTGTTTGAACTTGTTATCAGTATAAAAGACACCTGTCCACAACCTCAAACAGTCACACTTCAAACTCCACTATGGTGAAGACCAAAGAGATGTCGAAGGACACCAGAAACAACACTGTAGACCTGCACCAGGCTGGGAAGACTGAATCTGCAATAGGCAAGCAGCTTGGTGTGAAGAAATCAACTGTGGGAGCAATAATTAGAAAATGGAAGACATACAAGACCAATGATAATCTCCCTCGATCAGGGGCCCCTTGCAAGATCTCACCTTGTGAGGCTCGGAGATTATGTGTGGGGATGTATTGGGAAAGTAGCTCAGACATATAGGGAGGGGACAGGTTATGGACGGCCTTATATGTATTTGTTAGTATTTTAAACCGAATTCGCTGGGCAATGGAGAAGCAGAGGAATAACAGGGTGAGAGGTGGATTAGTCGGGCAGCAGAGTTTAGGATAGATCTGAGGGGTGAGAGTGCTAGAGACCCCCACAGATGGGGATATTACAGTAGCCTAGGTGGGAGATGATGAGGATGTGTACAAGCATTTTTGCAGACTCATAGTTGAGGAATGCGCAGATGCGGGAGATATTTTTGAGTTAGAGGCGTTAAGTGGTGGAAAGAGCTTCGATATGCAGTTTGAAGGACAAATCCAAGAATCCAAGGTTACTCCGAGGCAGCAGACTTAGTTGACTGGGGAGAGTGTGCCATTGATCATGGTAGATAGGTCTAATGGAGAAGGTTGTGCAAGATGAGGGGAAACATGATAAATTCTGTTTTATTCGTGTTACGTTTTTGAAAGCAAGAGAAGAAGGAGGATATGGAAGATAGGCATTGTGAAATTGTAGATAGTACGGTGGTGATGTCTGGACCAGAGAGGTAGATAGTCGTCAACATAAAAGTGATACTGAAAGCCATGGGACTCTATGAGCTGTCCCAGGCCGAAGGTGTAGATAGAGAAGAGCAGAGGTCCTAGGACAGAGAATTGCGGGACACCAACAGAGAGAGAATGGGACGAAAAGGTGATGTGAGAGTGGTAGGTGCTAAATGTCCGGTCTGTGAGGTACGATGTGATCCAGGAGAGGACCAGCTCCATGATGCCATAAGATGAGAGAGCTTGTAACAGAAGGGAGTGGTCAATGGTGTCAAAGGCACAGGACAGGTCAAGGAGGAGGAGGACAGAGTAATGTTTTTTTTGTTTTGGCCCTTAGCAGGTCATTGGTGGATTTGGTAAGAGTAGTTTCAGTCAAGTAGTGGGGTCAGAGGCCAGATTGGAGCCGGTAAAAGAGGGAGCAGGAAGAGGGGTGAGGGAACAGTTCAGAATGGACATGTTTTTCAAGTAGGTTTGAGGCTTATGGGAGAAGTGATATGGGCGATAACTGGACAAAGAAGATGGGTCAAGGGAAAGCTTTTTGAGGATGGGTGTAAACCCAACCATGTTTAAACCCACAGGGGAAGACACCGGAGGTTATTGATAGGCTGACGAGATGAGTTAGGGCTGGGATAAACACTGTGGTGAGGTTGGGGATGAGGTGGGATGGGATTGGGTCAAGTGCACAGGTGGCGAGATGTGAACTGGAAAGTGAAAAGTTTTTCTTGTGTAATGGTGGAGAAGAGGACTGAGTAGTTGTGTAGAGGGTCTGTGCACTGAATATTTCTCGGATGTTGACAATCCTTTGTTTAAAGTACGTGGCAAAGTCCTCAGCTGAATTGAGAGGTGAATGTGGGGGGACTGGGGGATGGAGAAGAGAGTTAAAAGTGGAAAAGTTCCGGCAGGTGAAGGGTGCTGCCAGATCAGGACTGCCGCAGCGACATGTGTGGAGCCGGAACCGCGCTCCGGCCCCACACATGTCACACAGTACATACATACACACACACACACATATAGACAAACAAACACACATACATACTTACATGCTCCCGGCAGGTCTTCGGAGTGCCGGAGTAGCAGGACAGCTCGCACAGGTGACGATTCCCCACAGCGCCCTCTGCTGGGCGCCTGGTGGAATCGTCATCTGTGCGCGCCGACCTGTCCCTACGCCGCTCTGAAGACCTGCCGGGGAGCATGTAAGTATGTATGTGTATTTGTATATGTGTGTGTATGTTTATGTCTATGTCTGTATGTATGTGTCTGTATGTGTCTATGTGTAGCCGGATCTGTCATGAACTCCATTGAAAGTCAATGGAGGGCGGATCCGGTTACCATTGTGGTCACACCAGACGGATCTGCCCCCATTGACTTGCATTGGGGGTCATTCCGGATCCGTCTTGGTGCGGATGCCTGGACCGGAGAGCAAACCGCAGCATGCCGCGGTTTTTTCTCCTGTCTGAAAATGGAACGGAATGCTTTCAGGAGCCTCTGTTGTCTTCAGTTCAGTTTTGTCCCCATTGACAATGAATGGGGACAAAACTGAAGCGTTTTATTCCGGTATTGAACCCCTATGACAGAACTCAATACCGGAATTTTAAAACGCTAGTGTGAAAGTAGCCTTAAACAAGACTGCTCTTGACTGAGTCTGCTCCTGAGACAAGTGACTGAGATAAGTGACCTGTTGAGTTATAAGAGTTGTAAAAAGTTGTAAAAAGTTTGCAGTAAGTACTTTTTTCTTGTTAATTGATTGCTGTTTTGTAACTGGGATGGATAGCAAGATTGAAAGTTTTCAACAGTGCACAGTCTGCCACATGTATGAACAACAGGAGCAGCAGTTCCTGGGTGAATACCGCTGTGGTAGATGTCAGCATGTTGCCAATCTGGAAGCTCACATTAGAGATCTGGAGAAGCATATTGCAACACTGAGGGAAACAAGAGATCTTGAGAGGGGCCTGCTTCTCACAGAACAGGCAGTTATGGGGTCTGTTATGGAGGGTGGAGAGGAAAATCAGGAGGCCCATGTAAGGAGCTGGGTTAACCCGAATAGAGGGAGTGGCAAGGGGTCTAGGAAAAGGAAGGCCAGTCCTGCTTCTGTGCACCCAAGCAAAATTGCCAAGTTAGGTGATGATGCGAGGGTGTCAGTCTCAGAAATGGCAACCCTAGTGGATACTGGTCTCCCTAACAGCCGGCGGAACAGTCCATCTAGTAGTAGGGGGGATGGTTAAGCAGGTAGGCCGAGACAGCTAGTAGTGGTAGGGGATTCCATAATCAGGACGGATAGAATAATTTGTCGCCAAGACCGCCTCAACCGAATGGTTTGCTGTCTCCCTGGTGCCAGGGTTCGGCATGTGGTGGAACGGGTGGACAAATTACTGGGAGGGGCTGGGGAAGACCCGGCTGTCGTGGTCCATGTGGGAACCAACGACAGAATAAATGGTAGGTGGAGGTCTGTTAAGAATAATTATAGAGAACTAGGAGCCAAGCTGAAGGGATGGACCTCCAAGGTTGTATTCTCAGGAATACTGCCTGTGCCATGCGCATCGCAGGACAGACAGCGGGAGCTGAGGGAGTTGAATGCATGGCTCAAGTCTTGGTGTAAGGGAGAAGGGTTCGGGTTCTTAGAGCACTGGGCTGATTTTTCATTGGGGTACAAATTGTATTCTGCGGATAAATTGCACCTGAATGGAAGAGGGGCTGCTGTGCTGGGGGAGAGAATCCTAGAGGGGGTGGCTGAGTTTTTAAACTAGGGATGTGGGGGAGAGGACAAGCAGAAAATAAAGCAAACCATGCAGTGGTAGATAGGTTAGAGAGTGGTCAGAACAGAGTGGTGGGTGGAGAAGTGGACCACGGGGGGAGAAGAACAGCAGTGGATAAGGAGATCCATGTGTTACAAATCAGCAGAAAAAACATGTCTAGTCAGAAAACATCAATAAATTACATTTCTAAACCTAAATGTACAAAAACACATGGTAATTTAAAGTGTATGTTCACAAATGCCAGAAGTCTAGCAGGCAAAATGGCCGAGCTTGAGGTCATGGTACTGGAGGAGGAAATTGATATAGTTGGAGTTGCTGAGACATGGCTGGACTCTTCGCATGACTGGGCTGTCAATCTCCAGGGTTATACTCTGTTTCGGAGGGATAGGGACAATAGGAAAGGAGGAGGAGTATGTCTGTATGTCAGAAGTAGTATAAAAGCGAGTATGAAGGAGACAATAGTGGGTGATGATTGTGTGAATGCAGAATCCGTGTGGGTGGAATTACAAGGGGAGACTAACAATGAAAGAATAATTTTCGGTGTAATTTATAGACCCCCAAACATCACTGAGGAGATAGAGGATCAGCTGCATAGACATATAGAGCGGGCTGCCCAGGCGGGTATAATAGTGATTAGGGTTGTCACGATACCAAAATTTTGAGTTCGATACCGATACGTACAAAAGTATCACGATACTCGATACTGATACGATACCTCGCCAAAATAAAGAAGAACCTATTAATGCCACCCTGGCCCTTATCTGTGCGCCCCTCACCCCCCCCCCAGACCTTGCTTTTGACCCTGCTCTGTGCACCACCCTGGCCCTTTCAATGCAGCCCCTGGCTCTTATCTGCGCCCCTTTGGCTGTGCCTACCTGGCCCCTGTCTGCACCCCTGGGATCTGAGCCTTGTCTTTGTACGCCTCTTCCTGGTCTGCGCCCCTGGGCCCTTATCTGTGCCCCACTCCCTCTTTGTCTGTGCCTCTCTGGTTGTTGTCTCTGCTGCCCCCTGTGTGCGCCACCCTGGCCCTTATCTGTGCACCCCTCACCCCCCCCCCCCTTCCCCCCCAGGACCTTGCTTGTGACCCTGCCTCTTACCCCTTATCTGTGCGCCACTGGCCCTTTTCAGTGTAGCCCCTAGCCTTATCTTGGTCCGCAGGCCTTGTTTGCACAGGTGTACGGTGACATCACTGTGCTTATTATCCCTGGACTGTGACATGACTGTGTTTATTATCCCTGTACAGTGACATCACTGTGTTTATTATCCCTGTACAGTGACATCACTGTGTGTATTATCTCTGTACTGTGACATCACTGTGTGTATTATCCCAGTACTGTGACATCGCTGTGTGTATTATCCCTGTACTGTGACATCACTGTGTTTATTATCTTTGTACAGTGACATCACTGTGTTTATTATCCCTGTACAGTGACATCGCTGTGTTTATTATCCCTGTACGGTGACATCACTGTGTTTATTATCCCTGTACTGTGACATCACTGTGTTTATTATCTCTGTACAGTGACATCACTGTGTTTATTATCTCTGTACTGTGACATCACTGTGTTTATTATCTCTGTACGGTGACATCACTGTGTGTATTATCCCTGTACAGTGACATCACTGTGTTTATTATCCCAGTGCAGGAAGAGGTAAGTGGTCTGTGTTTGTGTGTTTGTTTTCTATTTTTCAGGGTCGTGAATGCAGAGGACTATGTCGGATTCGGTGGACTACGTCGGACCAGCTTTTTTTTTTTTTTTTTTTTTTAATAAAATGGTCAAACAGGGGTCTGGGGGAGTGTTTATTTCAATAAAATGTTTTATACTTGTGTGTGTGTATTTTTTTTTACAATACTACAGTTTTAGTAATTACGGCTATCTACAGGCGGCCCTGATTACTAATACCGGGCTTAATGCTTGCCGGTATGGCAGGCCAGCACTAACCCCAACATCTATTACCTCGGCACCCACCGCCACCAGGGGTGCCGGGAAGAGCCGGGTACCCGCAGGACCGGACCTTCTAAATTGAGGGTCTGGCTCTGGGGCGGCTGCAGGCTGGTACCATTAGGCTGGGAAGGGCCAATAACCGTGTCCCTTCCCACCCTGGTAGTGCCAGGCTGCCGCTGCTGGTTGTATCTGGCTGGTGAAGGAAAAAAGGGGGGGACCCCATGCCTTTTTTTTTTTTAAATAATGAAATTTTTGAAAAAAAAATGGCGTGGGGTCCCCCCCTTTTTTCCTTCACCAGCCAGATACAACCAGCAGCGGCAGCCTGGCACTACCAGGTTGGGAAGGGACACGGTTATTGGCCCTTCCCAGCCTAATGGTACCAGCCTGCAGCCGCCCCAGAGCCAGACCCTCAATTTAGAAGGTCCGGTCCTGCGGGTACCCGGCTCTTCCCGGCACCCCTGGTGGCGGTGGGTGCCGAGGTAATAATGTTGGGGTTAGTGCTGGCCTGCCATACCGGCAAGCACTAAGCCCAGTATTAGTAATCAGGGCCGTCTGTAGATAGCCGCAATTACTAAAACTGTAGTATTGTAAAAAAAAATACACGCACAAGTATAAAACATTTTATTGAAATAAACACGCCCCCAGACCCCTGTTTGACCATTTTATTAAAAAAAAAAAAAAAAATCTGGTCCGACGTAGTCCACCGAATCCGACGTAGTCCTCTGCAACCCTCTCGACCCTGAAAAATAGAAAACAAACACACAAACACGGACCACTTACCTCTTCCTGCACTGGGATAATACACACAGCGATGTCACTGTACAGGGATAATAAACACTGTGATGTCACAGTACAGAGATAATAAACACAGCGATGTCACAGTACAGGGATAATAAACACAGTGATGTCACCGTACAGGGATAATAAACACAGTGATGTCACTGTACAGGGATAATAAACACAGCGATGTCACTGTACAGGGATAATAAACACAGTGATGTCACCGTACAGGGCTAATAAACACATTGATGTCACTGTACAGGGATAATAAACAGTGATGTCACCGTACAGGGATAATACACACAGCGATGTCACTGTACAGGGATAATAAACACAGTGATGTCACAGTACAGGAATAATAAACACAGTGATGTCACAGTACAGGAATAATAAATCTCAGATCAACGTCTTGTGCCCCCATCAGACCTCAGATCAACACAATGTGCCCCGATCAAAGCTCAGGTCAGCGTCTTGTGCCCCCATCAGACCTCAGGTCAGCGTCTTGTGCCCCCATCAGACCTCAGGTCAGCCTCTTGTGCCCCCATCAGACCTCAGGTCAGCCTCTTGTGCCCCCATCAGACCTCAGGTCAGCCTCTTGTGCCCCCATCAGACCTCAGGTCAGCCTCTTGTGCCCCCATCAGACCTCAGGTCAGCCTCTTGTGCCCCCATCAGACCTCAGGTCAGCCTCTTGTGCCCCCATCAGACCTCAGGTCAGCCTCTTGTGCCCCCATCAGGTCAGCCTCTTGTGCCCCCATCAGGTCAGCCTCTTGTGCCCCCATCAGGTCAGCCTCTTGTGCCCCCATCAGGTCAGCCTCTTGTGCCCCCATCAGACCTCAGGTCAGTGTCTTGTGCCCCCCTCAGACCTCAGATCAGCCCACCCAGCCACTTTAAAAAAATCATACTTACCCGTTCTGGCTGCCGCTGTCCTCAAGTTCCCCGCTCCACTCTCTTGCCTGCCGGCGCTCACTATGACCTGACGCTGCGTCAGGTCATAGCGTCAGGTCATAGTGCGCGCCAGGGAAGACGGTGGAGCGCGGAACCAGTGAGGACAGCGGCGGCCAGAACAGGTAAGTATGATTTTTTTTTTAAGTGGCTGGGACCTGGGTGGGCTGATCTGAGGGGGGTGCGGGGGCCCTGGCAGCGCGGCAGCACGGCAGGCCGATATTAGAACATGGGGCAACGCATTAAAGTGATGCACGCGCCATGTTCTAAGTATCGGACCGCAAGACAACTCGGTATCGAGCTTCGGTACCGCACTAGGTACCGAAACCGTACCGAGTTTTCGATATATCGTGCAACCCTAATAGTGATAATGGGAGATTTTAACTCCCCTGGTATTGATTGGGGTCATGGATTGGCTTCAACTGCAAAGGAGAGAAATTTTCTTAAAGGGAGTCTGTCACCTCATTTTCACCTATATAACTAACGGCAGTGCCCCACAGAAGATTGCAGACACATCCCAGACATACCTGTGTGCACTTTGTGTCTGTATTCCATGTCAAGAAAAAGCACTTTTATTCTGCAGGAAAACAGCTCCCAAGTGCCCGGCTGAAAGTGAAACAAAAAACAGTATTCTCTCCTGACTCGATTTCTAACAGCTATATCTTCTGATATACTGGATACATCAGATATATGATTTTGGTATCATTTTAAAGCTTGGAATGTCAGCTTTTAAAGAAGGTCAGAACCATTTTTCTATCTGCTACGAATCCCAAGATATGAGCAGCTAAATCTGCCCTCCCCCCTCCAGTCTGGTTTGCAGCAGCAGCAGAGCCGGGCACTTGGGAGCTGTTTTCCTGCAGAATAAAAGTGCTTTTTCTGAACGAGGAATACACACACACAGTGCACACAGGTATGTCTGGGATGTGTATGCAATCTTCTGTGGGGCACTGCTGTTAGCTATATAGGTGAAAATGAGGTGACAGACTCCCTTTAACTTATTGCAGGATAATTTTCTGGCCCAGTTTGTAGAAGATCCAACCAGAAGTGATGCACTGTTGGATCTGGTTATATCTAACAATGCAGAGATAGTTGAGGAGGTAATTGTTCGGGAAAACCTTGGTAATAGTGACCACAATATAGTTACTTTTATCCTAAAGTGTAGAAAGCATAAACATGCTGGGAGATCAAAAACATTTAATTTTAAAAAGGCCAATTTCCCAGGGTTACGGGCCGCACTCCAGGAAATAGACTGGGAGCAGCTATTGTCAAGTAGTAACACAGATGATAATTGGGAGACCTTCAAATCTACACTGGGTAACTATACTGCAGAATTTATTCCTAGGGGGAACAAATACAAACACTTAAAATTAAACCCTGTATGGCTTAATGTGGATGTTAAAAGGGCAATACATGAAAAACAAAGGGCATTCAAAATATACAAATCAGAGGGGTCTGCCATAGCCTTTAATAACTACAAAAGGGTTAATAAAGATTGTAAAAGGACTATAAAAGCAGCAAAAGTTCAAAATGAAAGGCTGGTGGCCAGAAATAGCAAAACCAATCCCAAAAAATTCTTCAAATATATAAATGCAAATAAACCTAGGTCAGAGCATGTAGGACCCCTTAATAATAATGATGGGGAATTGATTACTGGGGATCGGGAAAAGGCGGAGCTACTGAATGAGTTCTTTAGTTCTGTATATACACATGAAGAGGTGGGAGCTGCTGTCGGTAGAGTAAGTGCTGGTGATACTTCATGTAATATACTCAACTGGTTCAATATAGATATGGTCAAAGCTAAGTTAAACAAGGTAAAGGTCAATAAGGCTCCAGGACCGGATGGGTTACACCCAAGAGTTCTTAAGGAACTTAGTTCTGTAATTTCTTTGCCCTTGTATATAATGTGGTGCCCATCTTCAAGAAGGGCTCTAGGTCATCCCCGGGGAATTACAGACCGGTGAGCTTAACGTCCATTGTGGGGAAACTTTTTGAGGGTCTAATAAGGGACTATATACAGGAATATGTTTTGGATAATAGTATTATAAGTGATAACCAGCATGGTTTTACTAAGGACAGAAGCTGTCAGACTAACCTGATTGGTTTTTATGAAGAAGTGAGTAGAAGTCTGGATAGAGGGGCGGCTGTGGATATTGTGTATTTGGACACGGTCCCTCATAGACGACTGATGGGTAAATTAAGGTCGGTTGGATTAGAAAATCTACTCTGTAACTGGATTGAGAACTGGCTGAAGGAGCGTACTCAGCGAGTGGTGGTGAATGATTCCTACTCTGAATGGTCCCCAGTTATAAGTGGTGTACCCCAAGGTTCAGTGCTGGGTCCACTTTTATTTAATTTATTTATTAATGATATAGAGGGAGGAATTAACAGCACTGTTTCAATTTTTGCAGATGACACTAAGCTTTGTAGTAGAGTCCAGTCTATGGAAGATGTGCAGAAGTTACAAGCTGACTTGGACACACTGAGTGTTTGGGCATCCTCTTGGCAGATGAGGTTCAATGTGGATAAATGTAAAGTTATGCATCTGGGTACTAACAACTTGCATGCCTCCTATGTCCTAGGGGGAGTAACACTGGGAGAGTCACTTGTAGAGAAGGATCTGGGTGTCCTTGTAGACCATAGACTGCAGAATAGCATGCAATGTCAATCGGCTGCTTCTAAGGCCAGCAGAATATTGTCATGTATTAAAAGAGGCATGGACTGGCGGGACAGGGATGTCATATTACCACTGTATAAAGCATTAGTACGGCCTCATCTGGAATATGCTGTTCAGTTCTGGGCTCCGGTTTATAGGAAGGATGTCCTGGAGCTGGAAAGGGTGCAGAGACGGGCAACTAAACTGATAAGGGGCATAGAGCATCTTAGCTATGAAGAAAGATTGAAGGAGTTAAACTTGTTTAGTCTTGAGAAGAGACGTATAAGGGGGGACATGATCAACCTGTATAAGTATGTAAATGGCCCATACAAAAAATATGGTGAAAAACTGTTCCAGGTAAAATCCCCTCATGTTAAAGAAATGTAGTTAGTTGGTGAACACAATTGTGCTAGGGTTGTATATTTCATTATCAGGTGGTCTCCATCTCCTTATATCTCTTATATCTTATAATCTCTAATCTCCATTAGATGTCACGTATGCTTAAAAATAAAAATGACTCATAATCACTTGATATGTCTGTAGGAAAACAGGAACTTAGCAGAAGTTGAAATATGCAGATGGAATTTCCCAGACAGATGAAGTAATGTGTACGTGTCCTCATTAGCATAGGGCGGCTACCATCATCATTCTTTTGATTTGATTGGATGTTACATGTTTACTTGTATGATTGTGATTGGATATATTAAAATTGATGACAAAGGGGGGTGTGATTACACCAACATGTATTTCTAATAAAATTAGCTCCCTGGGTGTAACCAGGAGAGATCTGCATGATCAGCAATGAGACGACTGGACGTGCATTTCTTGTGCTGCGGCCGCACCCTCTTACCATGAAGGGGGAAATTTAACATAATTTGAACACCACAGACAACTGAGTATTGGGACTTATCCTAAATTGCATTGACACCTCAAAAGGGGGCACTGCCTCCGCCTGGAGAAGCAAAGGTTCAGACTCCAGGGGCGACAAGCCTTCTTTACTATAAGAACTGTGAATCTGTGGAACAGTCTACCGCAGGAGCTGGTCACAGCAAAGACAGCTGAGGGCTTCAAAACAGGCTTAGATAAATTCTTAGAGAAAAAGAAGGTCACCACATATTAAGAAATGTAGAGTCATGTCTTAAGGTTACCCGTCCCCCTCCCCTTCATCACTCCTACCCCCTCCCTTGGTTGAACTTGATGGACATGTGTCTTTTTTCAACCGTATTAAGGCCCCATTCACACAACCATTACTGCGGACCCGCAAATATACGGGGGACGTGCGGCCCCATTGAAAATGCCTATACTTGTCCGTGCGCATGGACAAGTATAGGACATGCTTCAAAAGAGCCGAGGCACGGAGCTAGCTCCGTGCCGTGGCTCCCGGCCCCATAGAGGTGAATGGGGCCGCATCTATTCCCACATTTTTGCGGATAGATACGGCCCCATTCATACGGTCGTGTGAATGGGGCCTAACTATGTAAGATCTTCACAGCCTTCTACAGATCATAGGGGACATTTCATGAGACCTTATCTCCATCTACCTGATCATCCTGTGGGACATTGTGATGTTCTTCTGAACCATCCTGTGGAAGAAGAGGACTGGGACATCTCTCCGGTGTTCTTCTCTCTTCCTTAACTGTAGGAAACACATCCAGTGACTGAATTCATTCCTTACATACAGATAATGAGAGGACGTGTGGATTTAGTCATGTCTATTACCTGGTGATGTGAGGGGCCGGTGATCCTTCATCATGATGTCCTTGTACAGATCTTTGTGTCCTTCTAAATACTTCCACTCCTCCATGGAGAAATAGACGGTGACATCCTGACACCTTATAGGAACCTGACAACACAATGATACAGTCATCACCCAGATCCCTTCATAGCGTTCCTGTATAATGTCCCAGCATTCCCAGCAGTGTCACCTCTCCAGTCAGCAGCTCAATCATCTTGTTGGTGAGTTCTAGGATCTTCTCTCTATTGATTTCCTCATGTATCAGGGGGTGAGGTGGAGGCCCTGTGATTGGGCTCAGGGTTCTTCCCCATCCTTCAGACACAGGGTCCTGACAGCGCTCACTAGAGGTCTTCTTCACTACTGTGTAGTCCTGGTTATGGAGAGATACAGTAATAAATATCACTCCATACATCTCCAGAGTCCCTCACCTCTCCAGTCATGTCCATCTGTTAGTAACATAGATAAGATGATGTAATGTGACATCATCAGAATCTCTCACCTCTCCAGTAAGCCGGAAGAGGATCTCTAGGGTGAGATTTATTATACTCTCCGCCATCTTGTCCCTGTCTCTATCCATCCTTGATGGGTCAATCAGGAGCAGGATCTTATATAGAAGATCTCCACTGAGCGGATCCTATATTGTAGAAACCTGAATGGAGAGAAGATGAGACGATGGAAAATCATAGAAAATCCCATGTAAAATAC